>JAWPHD010002420.1:0-258407 GCA_037043455.1 Cyrtodaria siliqua | reverse complement strand
CCACGTTGCTCTTCGGGTAAGAAATTTCATTAATTGACAGTCAAGATATCGAATACAGAAAGAAGTAACGTTGATCCTCGTGTAAGTAATTTCAGGTGTTACATTCAAGATATCGAATGCATGAATAAGCCACGTTGCTCTTCGGGTAAGAAGTTTCATTAATTGACAGTCAAGATATCGAATACAGAAAGAAGTAACGTTGCTTCTCACTTTCTCATGTTAGAAATTTCCTGAATTGACAGTCAAGCTATTGCATATAGGAGAAGTGCTCAGGTCAGTAAATTCAAGGGTTGACAGTCAATATATCGAATACAGGAAAAATACAGGAAGAAGCAGCATTGCTCCTCGTGTTCTTATGTTAGCAGTTTCATAAGATGAAAGTCAATATCGTAAATAGTAAAAGTCCTCAGGTGAGTAGTATTAGGAATGAAGTTCAAGATATCGAATACAGGAGAAATACTCCAGTTAGTAGTTTAGTAAGGAATCCACGAAGCCGCTGCGTTGATATTCGAATTAGCAGTTTCGGGAGGTTACAAACAAGATATTAATTACTGGAAGTAACCGCTTTGTGCTTCAGGTATAAAAGAGTATGATAATGGAACTTTGGAAACGGCCGAACAAGACACATACAAAATATTGCAGTCTCGGTTTGATTGAGACTGTTCATGAACGGTAGTGAAATATGCTAGCTACCGCTCACGCCGTCTAGCCCCAAGTTGAGCAGAACTCAATATTCATAAAATCAATAGTACATAATTTTAACCATCCCGAAGATGGCATGCATATGGCGGTGGACATAGAGAGTTTCCTCCCCCATGTCCAGCGGCGTATGGTCCCAGTATTTAACAAAATACTATGCCCCGAAGAGCGAAATAAACCAAATGGAATTTAGTTGGGAGCGGCGGTTATGAAGCCTGCATATCACAAGTAACAGACTAAATTAAAAAGCAGACAACATATCTTATGAGTGGTTAAACAATACCCAGAGCCTTTTAGTATGTTCATGAATTGACAGTCAATGAGAGATCATCAGGTTAGAAGGTCACTGCGGAGTCATCCAGTTAGTAGTTTCAAGAGTTGACGGTCAATGAGGAGACATCAGGTTAGACGTTTCTAGAGTTGACAGTCAATGAAAGGTCACCGGATTAGAAGTTTCAAGACTTGAAGGTCATTGTGGAGTCATCAGGTTAGAAGTTTTAAGAGTTGACAGTCAATGAGAAGACACCGGGTCAGACGTTTCGAGAGTTAACGGTCACTACGGAGTCATCAGGTTAGCAGTTTCAAGAGTTGACAGTAACTGCGGAGTCATCAGGTTAGACGTTTCAAGAGTTGACAGTAACTGTGAAGTCATCAGGTTAGAAGTTTCGAGAGTTGACGGTCAATGAGGAGTCATCAGGATATCAGTTTCCAGAGCTGATGGTCACTGCGAAGTCATCAGGTTAAAAGTTTCGAGAGTTGACGGTCACTGCGGAGTCATCAGGTTATCAGTTTCAAAAGCTGATGGTCACTGCGGAGTCATCAGGTGAAAAGTTTCAAGAGTTGACGGTCACTGCGGAGTCATCAGGTTAGCAGTTTCGAGAGTTGGCAGTCAATGAGGTTAGAATATTAAATAGTATGCTTTTAATAATAGGTCATCAGGTTAGAAGTTTCAAGATCTGGCCGTCACTGAGATGTCAGTAGATAATAAGTTTCAATAGCTGACAGTCAGTGAGAAGTCATCAGATTAGTAGTTTCGAGAGGTAACAGTCAATATGCCGAATAATTATAGAAATGTCCTTAACCACGTGTTGCAATAGTATATATAGTGTAATGCGAAATACAATATATACTTGTTATACACGTCACTGATGTAATAGGCAATTGACTTTTAATTGGTCAAAATATACTTGCTCTGACGATTGGGTGGATATATACCTGAACAGATATTCACTCTCTAAGACAAATATGTAATTGTATTACATTTATATAGGTGAAAGTTTGGGATTTCTCAGTTAAATAATCTATAATTATGTATTACACATAAAAAATGTCTGGAAGAATACTGGCTGTCAATCCAAATACTAGTAAAATCATTATCAAGTATTTCAGTTGCATATTCAACGTACTAACAGTTGCATTAACCTAATACCCATAAAATAATCGATTTTGAAATAGCTCGACGTGTAGGCTAGTTTTTGATGCATAAATCATAAATATTAATTAATATGATGCTTTAAAGCTACAATAAATACTTGTTTTGTGAGCACCGTTATTTAATAGTATGTATAGCTACATGAACCCCATATGAATAAATATTGATGATTTAACAACAGAAATACAGTATAACGTTGTCGTGTTTTACAGTCCACACATTTTCATGAATATTATGCGGCTTACTTAGTGCATGTGCACATTTCATATGAAACTGAACTACATTATTAGGGCGTTCTCTTGTATTTGTATCATCAGTAATTCTGGTACATATTAAAGCGGACGTGGCAGTCTTGAAGTTTTTATCAAGCATCAAAATTAGCTTTATTAATCCAGTATCATTTTAACTTGAAACCTGCTTGCATAATAATATATTAAATAAAATGGTGTGTTTTCAATTTTTCTTCGTTATTATGCCATAGGTTATATATTTTATTGGTTGCAATATAATTTATTGGAAAACGATGCTTCATTTTATTCTTAAGAGTAATATTAACCATGGAACAAATGCAGGTTACGTAGAAAAACTAACGGGACGCTGCAATTTTTAAAAACAATATCAAGATTGCGGTGTCCCTTTAACATAATGACTTTTCAAAAAGGAAATAATCAAATGAAAGTGATTGTCTTTCTCATGTTAGCCTGGTATTTCATTGTTTGTCACCCATTACGTGGTCCCGCCTTAATTCCATTAAGCGATGGGGAAACATATTAGCAGAATTGTATAACTGATATTTCGACAATAAAATATGTTTAAAAACATTTGTTAGTGAAAAAATGCGATAACATGTTTACAATTGCTAACTTTTTAAATCGAAATAAAGGTGTTATTTCATACCATAGCCAACCCCGTTTTCGCTTCTTGGAGAAGTGGTTGGATGGGGTATGAAAGTTAATAATCGGACCACGTAATGTATAATACGTATTTTAAAGATCTTATTTATCTTGAAGAAAACTTTAGTACAAAAAATAAAGCACGTTCGTCAAGTTCCCTTTTGTATGTTTTAGCTTGGAAACCAGTGCACCTGCGCAGACTTCACACCACCTGTCAGTGGGGCTTTGGAGCAATATTGTACAATAACGTGTCCCGGAAATTCGGCTCAGAAATGTGGAGGACCCAACGTTGGATATTTGGCTGTGTATTCGTTTACAAGTAGGCTAGCTTAAATAATGGTATCCAAGATATATGGATACGATATTATAAAATGCATATTTGGAATGCACTATGCTCCTACAGTGCTTTTTCCAGGTATTTTGTGAAAAATTACCCTTGCAAATTTGGGAAATTTCTATCGTAAAAACGACCAAATTGGGAAATATTTTCGTCGATAAAATGGCCAATTGAGAACTATTTCCGTCTACATTTTGTAAGTTAGGGCGAGGTAAACCCCTAAATAACTTCTTAAGGTATTATTAGGAACACTATTACATTGATTAGTATGTAACATAAGGGATGTATCAGTACAACATACATTTTTTTTGAGATTAAGATTTTTTTCAATAACTGGGAAAAAAGACACAATTTTGCATTAGGAACGGGTCCGTTTTTTGACCCCGTGGGATACCTAGAAAAAGTCGTATACAAGATTATGCCATGGCATAGATTTAAGTAACACTTTCCACAACACATGTTACAATTGCGTGACCTGTTCCTGTTATTGCTTCTGTGTTTATGATTGCCTAACATTTGTTGACATATACTTGCCTTGAATGTTTTTCTATTAGTTGTGGTTAATTGTTTTATGTGTATGATGAGCCCATTCTCGAAACTTGCTCAGACAAAACGCTATGCTCAAGCTCAAAACTCAGATATTTTGTTTAGCTATACTACTTTTCAATGAGTGTTTCATAGATCCAGTTTCATCCTTAATCGCATGTGTCCTTTTGCGTGTTTTGGAGTTTACTGTGTTCTGTGAAAGCTGCATTTCCTGTTCGACTTTTATACTTATTTTTATTATCACAATAGTGTTGTTTGTGCCGTGTGGCGGTCTTTAAAAGTCTCCCCGTACATCCAGTCTATATTGTTACTTTTACATCCATCAGGGATTGTATGACTTTCATAGATGCCGTTTCATCCTTAATCACATGTGTCCTTTTTATTTGCGTGTTTTGGGGTTTGCTGTGTGCTGTGAAAGCTGCATTTCCTGTTCGACTTTTACACTTATTTTTTTTTCGTTGCAAAACTTGCAGGACAGCTGTACTATGATGTTATTAATTAAGTGGTTTCATATTAATGGCCCAGTTATTGGTCCAAGGACTGTCATATTGGCCCAAGGCCGAAGGCCGCGGGCCAATATGACAGTCCGAGGACCAATAACTCGGACAATATGAAACCACTTAATTAATGACAATTTTATTAATTAACAGCCACTACACTATAATTTGTTTTTATTCAGTTTATTTTGACATACTTTGCGTTTATTTATAGTAGCGTTAATTTCATTTATATGTCAAAAAGCGAGAGCGAATGACGTTACTTAACGTGAATGACGCCACTAAAATCTCGTATTGGCGAGTTTCTTCATATTGGCCTTGTTTTTTTTATATTGGCCGACTTCCGGTTCATATTGGCCGAGTTTGCGTCGTATTGTGTGTAGAGTTTCTAGTAAAACAAGGCTAATATAGTTAAGTTAATTAATAAGCGCGAAGCCCGGACGCGGCCTTCGGTCGCGGCCGGCGAAGCCCTCTTGCAGTAACGCGAGTATGAAAACTTACTTGTTTTCCCTACTAGGCGATATTTATTTTTCGTCAAGTTTCGCGCCGCC
This sequence comes from Cyrtodaria siliqua, assembly GCA_037043455.1. Lineage (NCBI taxonomy): Eukaryota > Metazoa > Mollusca > Bivalvia > Adapedonta > Hiatellidae > Cyrtodaria > Cyrtodaria siliqua. The sequence continues at coordinate 253,452 of JAWPHD010002420.1, read as the reverse complement.
ATTTTCAATCCGTAGGCTGGACAGCAGACGTCAAATGTAGGGCAAAGTTTTAGGCAGACAAAGTGGAATACCAGTCAATTTCGTACGTTCATTTTTTTCTATTTTTTGTTTTCGGTCTTTATTTCGAATTTTAAGCGTAAGTGAAACGTTTAATTTCAGAAATATAACATTATATAAATACCTACCGTAAAAAAAGAGAGTAGTTATCGAAATAAAGTAAAATTTGATCGCATGGGGGGTCACATGGTCACAAACGCATAAAGTGATGACGTCAAATTTCGGGTGATACTATTCCCCGGTAGATTCCCGGTTATTTTGCGGTTGAAAAGGGATGGCAAATGTGATTCATGAGTGTTGTTTCTGATGTTTTAATGATTTATTTATGTATTCCATTTTGGAAGAAAGGAATAGTGTAATTAAGTCCTGAATATTGGTTTCAAGGTCAAGCACTTGATGTCTACTAAAATATAATATAAGGTAAAGGTAAATAGTTTTAAAGGTGAATGTTTTACAAAATAATGTATGAACAACAATATTTATTTTTCTCTCTGGATTTGGCTTCAAAAGTGGCCCACACTTATCTGAAGGCACAAAGTTGCCCGACACACTAGGGGTGTCAGGAGGCATTCCAGTAACATCTAACAGTGTTGGCTTGTGATCGTAGTAAAATAGCATTAACTAGGACCATATACCCTATATTCTGTGCTATTTTGACTAATTGTGGTCAGTTTTTAAGACATGTCTTTTTTTCTCCATTTCTTTTTCTCCTGACAAGCTTTCAGGAAATTGCTCGTAATGTCGTAGTAATTTCTGACTAGGCTTCCACTGAAAGCATTCTAGGTAAGAGGTTTGAAATGTTTCGCTTGCTTCCAGTCCTTAATTCTTCTCTGAACACTATTGTGCTTCTCTTTCATTACAGATGCATTGTCAGATGAATATGTAATGCACTGCTCCCATGATATATCCTTAACCTTATCCTGCATACTCTGTCAAACGTTTCAAATGCAGATGCTGATTCTTCTTTGCTTTTCATGTGTAATTATAGCCTATATTGCTAGACAATTATTTAATCAAAATATTTAGAAAATAGTTGCTCATGTTCTCCAGATGATATTTACCAATGTGTCTAATCAAAATAATCAAACCCAGATCAAATGTATCTTTACTCGTAACTGCCATCTGTGGCAATACCACTGAGATTTACCCTTCTGCATTAATCATTCACACATTCTTCAACACTCGTAGAAGCAATTGCTACATTCTTATGTGTATAGCTTGTGTTCGTCTCAAGTGATACCTTTGGGCAATTTCTAGATTTTGAAACCAGTGTTTTTTATGCCTAATTTGCGGGCCGAAATTCAGCCCCATTCTCAATTCCAAAAAGTATCCTTTTTTCACAATTATATCCAAAAAATTCACAATCTGAAAAAAGACAGAAATTGGGTAAATACAGACCAGTAAGGATACTAGTCTTAATATATGCTGGTGTTAAAACTAGTCTGTATTTACCAAAAACAAAACTTAAAACCAAGGGATATTAAACTGTGAAAATAAATGTGAAAAAAGTTTATTTCTCTTTTGTTATAAGATTTTACAATTTCTAGAAAAATGCGCTATTTTTCACAATGGCACAGGCACAGGCTGCATTCACAAAACACATAAAAAAAACACTGAAAACATTTTGCAGAAATGGGGACCAGCATGTCAGATTACATTACTGGATGTGGGTGACAAGACAGTCGCGAAACTTTCATTTATTATTGACACTAAATATATTTAAATTAATTAATATGATTACATATTTGGAGGTGGAACCAGTGGCTAACCTTTACTTTATCTAGTGAATTTAAGGACTTTAGGTACTAACTTAAATTTATTTTATGGTGGGGTGAGAAAATGATTGATTCAATATCACTATTACATAACATATTTGAGGTGGGTGACATCGCAGTTACTTTTTATTTTTTAAATAAATTAATATTGCAAGGCGGGTGACATGATAGTCACTAATCTTTTCATTATCAAAACAGCCTTCATAACAAAGTCAGATATGAAACATCCTACACAATGTCAAAATTCTGGTACAAAGACAGCCTAGCTGGACCTAGATAAACATGATGGCAATTTGCACTTGGTACAGACTTGATTGTTAAGGTAATTGCATTCAGTTTGAATGGGTATTGGCTATCACTTTAGTTTAATTGAAATTTGAGATCCAGAGACTTGAAATCTGTATTTTTGCTTATTACATAACTTCCTGTGTGGGAAATATATTTGTCATGTTGCACTAGTGTACTAAATATGCAAATGCAGGCCGAATAATTGTTCTTTCTTTTCCGTTCAGCTCAGTGTGAATTAAAAAATACAGTATAATGCTAGTGCATAAAATACACGTCTACGAACGGCAAGACGATTTTGATGTGTCATCCTCCATCTAGGGTGCATCTATAAACGTCCGTAAAAAGAAGCACCCAAAGACATCAAATAAATGAGACTAAATATTATGCTACCCTGCATCACAACGTTTAGATCTATTTTAAACGAGTTAGCTTCGCCCGTCTTGAGGCTTTGCCTTGTTCATTTTAGCACGCGCTATCCATTATCTGTGCAAAGCATGACATTTAACACTTTCGCCGCCAAATGTCAAAAGTCGTATGCTTAAATTTGAATTCAAACAGTCCGATGCTATTTCATATATATTTCATATTTGTTAGTGATTTGTATAGAAAATACTGGGAATAGAAAAGTATATCTACTCGTTTGCTCAACTACCCAGTATGGAACATTGCTCGGCCTTTTCCGTCAGTGGCGGGAACGCCAAATGACGTTCCGATTGTTTTACGGACGCCGTCGTCAGATTCCGCCACTACGGAATAAGGATTACGGAAATTAACGAAGAGTTCCGGTGACGTAACGTCGTCTTGGCGTTCTCGTGCAAACTGGTGTAAAAAGGCGTGAATCATTAGAAATATTAATAAAATATCATTTTAAATTATGTAATATATAGTTTAATAACCAGTGCTTTTGAGATACAGAAAATATCTCCCTCGGTAGAGAAATGGCCCCGATATAAGAACTCGTTCTCCGCACCCGTTATATCGGGGCCATTTCTCTACCTCGGGAGATATTTCCCGTATCTCAAAAAACACTGGTTATTAAACTCTTACTGAGTGGCGAACAATGTCAACCCTAATCAGTCAACCCTTATCAGTCGACCCTAATCAGTCAACCCTAATCAGTCGACCCTAATCAGTCGACCCTAATCAGTCAACCCTAATCAGTCAATTCTAATAAGTCAAACCTAATCAGTCGACCCCAATCAATCAGTCAACCATAATCAGTCAACCAAAATCAGTCGACCCTAATCAGTCAACCTTAACCAGTCAACCCTAATCAGTCAACCCTAATCGGTCCACCTAAATAAGTCGACCCTAATCAGTCAACCCTAATCAGCAAAGTATCAACCCTAATCAGCAAAGTATCAACCCTAATCAGCCTGCACATTATGTCCAAGTTGATCTGGTTTTACATTGGTCGTAAACATGGATGATTTGACTGTATAGCAGCGAAGGGGTTAAGTAAGATTTTCAAAATTTGACTGCTGAGCTTGGGATTTCGACCCAAACGTTTCGATAATAGGGGGACTGTTTTGTTTTCTACTGCTTTGCCATTTAAACATTTATGCTGTGATAGTTGTACGGTATTTGTTTTTATTTGACGTTGTTTTGATGCTAATAATTTAGTTTGATGGTCTTGGTTGATATTCTGTGTGAACTTGATTTGTATTGTTTCAATATTCAATTAGAGAAGAATATCATAAGAATTTTACTTTTTTAAATGTTCTTTTTCACTGTGTACACATATGATGTAAAACAAAACAAGAAAAAATAGTGTTAAAACCAAGATGCATAATAATGTATTTATTTATATTTCGGCTTTAACATTTATAGTGAATGCTCGTCGGACACACAGTCGACTTGTTAATTGATGGCTTTCTAGGCTATTGTTTTTTTTTGTATTATATTTCCACGAGCATATGTGTGTTCTACTTATATTGCCTATTGATGCTGCTTTATTGGTTAGAGGTTAGATCATGGCGGGGATTTCTTTATTTACACTGTCCTGGTTAATGGGATGACAGTAGGGTAAGTGTGAGGTTTGGTGCACCCTAGAACCGGTTTAAACCCCCAGTGGCCTACTTTGCCACTGACCGTTCCAAGGCGGTAGCCCTATTGTCAACCCTTTTGTGTTTGTGATGTCTTTTACTTTTATTATTACTTTTGCCTTCTTGTTTGTCTGTTTGCATGTTTGTTTCTGTGTTTTGTGGTTGACTGTCCTCCTTGAACGCTACTTTCCCTGTCCGATCTTTTTATATTTCTTGTTAATTGAACGAGAAGAGCAAGCTGCACAATCTAAGACACCTATATAAATTTAGCACCTCCTTGCCGTTGTCCTTTCTCACAATTCTTAATACATGTACCCCTTAATAGCACTATATACAAATTATATAAACTATTGTTCTGTGAACCCTAGAAGCTGGTTAAAATCACACAACGGACTTTTTGTCATTGATCATTCCAAAGCGGTACTCCTGTTGTCAACACTTTTGTTTGTTGGTTCGCATACTTTCTTCTATTGTATCCTTGTAATTGCTATTTGTTTTCAATGCGTGTTTTTGACTGACTTTTCTACCTATTTTTGATGGCAAAGTGTTTGCAAAAAGTGTTGGAAAAATCACCATACGACCGCACACGCATCCAGTTTGTCTCAGTAGAAAATGTTTATTTTTCAAGGAGACGCACGCATTGCACGCACTACAAGCACGCGTGCACATGTATCCAATGTGTCTCAATAGAAACATGGCTATTCCTCTGTCTGAAAATACAATGACTGTAGTCTCATTTACATTTTTGTTTCATTATCATTCATCCATTGCACCGTTTTGCCAATACCATAGCGACGGGAAAATAATGTAAATAGTGTAAATGTAAGAACTGATTCGCATTTTTTCGGCGTTTATGCGATTTGTAAACGCCAGTAGTAAATGAAAAATTCCAGGAAACGCGGTATAGGGGGCACTCCACAGTTTAATGTATATTTCTCAATCATCAAACCCATGACAAGTCTTTAGCCTGAATCCTTGAGCAAAAATAAATCACATCATCACTGTGTCATACATTTCTTAGAAGACAATAAAATTACCCATGTTTCCATACCAAATAAAAGTATCAAAAAGCATTTTCTGTACAACTTTAGTCCCATTTCTTTGAATTTACCCCACCCCTCAAAACATTTTAAAAAAGCAATTTTAGCAATATTTCACATGTCAATAAATAAAAAAAAAAAAAATTCCTACGCATATCAGGGTCATGTCTGCACTCATAATGCTTTTTGCAATTAAGGAAATGCTAAATTTTACATACCTACTCCGGCGTTTTAAAAAGTTATTTCATGCTGATCAGCCTTTTTACCTATTTTTTGGAAGTTTTTGATAGGTTCACATTTTTCTATTTATAACCTCCAAAAAAAGACAAAGAATGCATATTCCAATAAACTTAGAAGTACTCAAAACAAAACAAAAAGTCAAACATGTGCTTCATAATTATTATAAATAACATCCATGGGCCTAAAAGATGCTTAGTTGATTTCTTTCTGATTTACACCATTGACATTCATGCGAAACTGAGGAGTTCCCCCTATAAGGTTTAGCATTCAAAAGAATTGAATTGAATTGAATTGGCTTTTATTGTCGCACCAACAGCTAAAGCGACCCGCTTTCATTTGTGGAGGAAGACCTATGGTGCTCCTCTGCGCAATTTTTATGCACGGGCGGGCACCTGGATAGAACACCGACAAATAGCTTCCTCGCATACAGATTCCTAGGCCCACGGGGAATCGAACCCACAGCTGTGAGGGGCAAGTGATTTCAAGTCAGAGACTTTAACCACTCGGCCACGGACTTCCCATTATTCAAAAAAGTGGCACTCTTGTTTCAATAACTACAAAAGAGGTTAAGGACCGATTTCGAGCCCATAGTATTGGGTGGTGGGGTTGGGGTGGGAAGAGGGAGAGAGAATTTGTTTCAGGTAGCTGTAAATCACTGTTAAACATACAACTGCATAAGACAATTTTGTTATTTAATTCTTTATCAGACGATGAGGCCCCCACAATATATCTTTTGTATGAAGACAGCATATTAAAACTATAAAAGCCGGGTTTTTTCATTAGTTGTGTTTTGCTTTTATTATTGTTCTTGAAACAGCACATTTTCAACAAAGTTTTGTATTGGTACTGCTAAATTGTTAGTTTGTTGTGGGGGTTTTCTTATGTTCAATATAGCAATGCCATTCAACGACAAAATTATAATCGGGAAGCAATATATACCCCTGAGCTAATCGGTCATGTAACATGTTAGCAGTGAAAAAGCAAGTTTCCATCCTTTTTCAATGATCATTTAATGTTGAAAATAGTTCCTTAATTAAAGACATATTTCGAGCCTATTGTACGTGTGGGGAGGGGAGAGAAGATAATGTGTATAGGAAACAAACTGTAAATCACTGTTTGCCACTGACCGTTCCAAGGCGGTAGCCCTATTGTCACCCCTTTTGTGTTTGTGATGTCGTTTGCATTTTTTATTACTTTTGCCTTCTCGTTTGTCTGTTTGCATGTTTGTTTTTGTGTTTTGTTGTTGACTGTCGTCCTTGAATGCTGCTTTCCCTGACCGATATTTTTATCTTTCTTTATTCATTTTTGTATCAGATGATGAGCTCCTTCCAATACAGATTGTGTATGAAGTCAACATAATAAAATGTCAAATCAGGTTTTTCATTAGTTGTGTTTTAGTTTTAGTTGTGTTCTAAAGCAATGCATTTTGCCAAAGTTTTGTTTTTATTACACTTAACTTGTTAATTTGCTGTGTTTTTGTTTTCCTTCGTAAATTGAAATTCGAAGTATGATATTCTGCTACACCACAGATAATGTTCAATATAACAATACTGTTCAAATGTCACCGTTCGGGTTCTATCTCTTTCTATTCCATATTACCCTGGGTTCGATATATCAGGACAGAGTTGGTTTTCAATATAATCTTTATTTTTACGGATCGATGCGTCAAACAACGCCAAACTCCATCTGTGAATATATAAATATCCAGATATAAATATTATATAAATATTTATCGTCCAGTACAAAGTATAACAACGTGTACTCTATTGAAGCCTCGGCAAAATGCACTCTATTACATGAATTAAACAATAACAATAACAAATACCAGGGTAAGCACATATGTAAATAGATGTCAACACATGTCAACAACACAGATTATGCTTTACACAGACAATGGCCTTGTAGTCCCATTTGTTTACACAAATACAAAACTATACTATCCTATCAACATATATACCTGAGCTAATGGGTCATGTAGCATGTCAGCAGTAAATAAACAAGCTGATCATGCCTTTTCAATGACCATTTGACTTTGGGAAATAGGTCCTTAAAACTAGCAAGTCCAACATCAGTTATATGCGTCTGCAAGTCTATATATGTTTCATTTCATTTCATTTAAAGCCGGGGATACATATTCGCTGTTGGCAATCAACGAAACCACAGGAGAGATAACTGTAACAAGTCTGGTGTCGGCTACAGTACCTTTGTCAGTAACAGAGTATGTGGTTGCCATAGAAGCGTACAGTAAGTGATGCTAATTTATAACACTCGTTCAGTTTGATCATACACATACTTAGCGTAATTATTGACGGGGAAAAAGGTTGAAGTGAAATATTGTTTTATTGATACACTTATTTCTGTTACATCAATTACGAAACAAATCAAAACGCTGAAGGCACTGGAGTTGTTCGGTTCTCAAAATGTTCAGAGGCATAGACACCAGTAGATCTATGCAGTACAGGTACAAGAATGAGGAAAGTCAACTGGTCTCCCAACCTTCGCTGCTGGAACACAACACGATAACAAAAACGTAAATTATTTCAAAAATGGGCATTGACTTTTGTTTCGCACGTTTGTACTCTATAGACCGCGGATTTGGTCACGTGACCATGTTTTCGCGCCTTTGTATTATTGAGCCGTTTAATATAATATATGTATTGTTAACGAACTAATTACGTGTTGTGTACAAATTAGCATCATCATAAATCGATAAGTGTGCATGCCCGATTAATTAGCACCACGAGCATTCGATAAAGTTTTTGAGATAATTTGTTTTTAGATTGTTACACTGCGCATGTCCGTTTTTCAAACAGAACAAGGACAGTAGTAAGGTCGGAATCTACAGTTTTCTTTGAAATTCAGACTATTTTCAGACATGTACACTAATTACGCTATGTAACTTGAATTCTATTTTTCAAAAATAACAAACATGCATTGTTCCTGGAAGATTATATAGTTTCCTCTCAAAATATAAGCAAATACATGCTAGAAAGCAACAAAATCGGTTTCTCTGCCTACAAATACAACTTCATTTCCCCCTCCCACTCAGCACTCAAAAAAGTGAAAACATGACATTTATAGACACACGACATATAGGCTACCTGTCCCTTATTTGAGATATAACACATCCATAATTGAATGACAAACACTCCAAATTGTCATAAAAATGCTATTTCTACATACCTTAACCGGCTTTTTTTTCCGTAATCTGATGTCGACTCAAGAATTGCAGGAAGTGATAAAAAAAAGCTATCATTTACAACATAGCCACCAGTTAGGATTTTCTGTTTACAGGCTACATACGGGTCATAGTACAAAAAGTTTATTTATATCAAAATTAACTATTATGTCATACTAAGTCAAAAACACCGCATTTGTGGATTTCTTTTTTATTGTCTAGCCTGTACATGGCTTTTAATCTCTTAGATTTCTATTTTATAAGAAATTCCTTCGAAACTAAGGAGTCTACCCTTAAAGCTACAGACGCCCTATATCAATCGATTTCTTCTTTGTAGGCGTGTCTTTATTTGTAACTTCATGTTCACCAGCTCATGTCGAAATCGGGTATTTAAGCGAGAAAATCTAGCGCATGAAATCATTTACTGTATATACATCGACCAGTGCATATCGTACCTATACACAGGTAACAGTAATTTTTACCGAAAAAAAAAAGTTAGCTTCTTTCTGGGCTCGAACACACGACCTTCTGATCTCAAGTCCTGTGCTCTATCCACTGCACTTCAACCTACTTGAGAAAATAGTATACTAACTGCCATATATTATGAGACAAAATAACTTAACATATTTGAACTCAACTAAAGATGGATCAATAAATATGCAGTCCATATTGTCGCACGTGTAAATTAACATTGCCTGGTGTAATACTGTATCTTATCAATATGAAACTAATACTTCGTCTCAAATCAACCATATATCGACTTGTTATTTAGCGCTTAATGAGTTTGTGTGCGCGCTCTTGTTATTACGTAATGCCTATTTAGTGTTAAAAATGCTACAAAATACCAATAAATAGCAGTGGTCTAGATGTTCAGCGTACATCTTTCAAATCTTACAAGTGCAAGACTGTGGTTCAAATCCCGTTCCGAGCAACTATTTTTATTATCTCATATATTCTGGAGCCGTATATTTATCGATGTTACCTGTACGGATGCTAAATAAAAATGTGAAATTGTACGTATCGATTTCTCCTTATATACCGACTTTTGGGGTGTTCGTCGATTTGAAACTACTTCACACGTGACTCATTCATATTCATGAGTTATTACCAGTTAAAATAGGGACTGTACAGCTTTAAGGGCAAAAAGATTTTTTCAAATTTTTATTTGTTACTTTTAAATCACTTATTTCAGTTATTTCGAGCATTTTGATACGTCAGCTGTGCCAATCCGAAGGAATTTAGGCATTTCAGAGCTTCTTAAACTTGGCACTATAATTCCTGAAAAGTTACATATTTATCAGTATTTTTTGTTCTTTTTTCCTCTTCTTAGAATCAAAATTAAGTTGGTATATGTGTTGTAAATGTACTTCTGAGTACTTTACCTACATAGTATTCAGGGTACAGAAAAATCATTTATTCCTGAACTCAAAATATAAAGAACCTGCTTCAGAACTTATCTAGAGTAGTCTCCCTTAGCCTACATAGCAACAACGTCATGATGCATAGCAACAACTTCACCCTTGCCTAGCAACGCCAGTATAGCATGTGACATAGTGCAGATTTTTTGTCAAACATTGAGGCAATCTATACCAGACATGACAATGTCAACAACTGGTAAAAGGAAAAAGGCAGTATCCACTTTCAAATTGGTGGTATACCCTGGAACAAGGGAGTATTTCAAGAAAACCTACGAGAAATGGGGGATCCTGGACGACTTCTCACAATGTCTACTCCACTGGTTATGAGGCACAAACTGTCCACTGTGGAAGCAAATCTCCAATACAGTCAACACAATCCTGTAGTAAAGTTGCGGCCTGTACGCTGCGACGAATCACAGGAACTGGAGGCCCTGGAAGCGGATGAAAATATCATCATCAGCATGAAATCTTTAAACCAGCTATTGCGCTCATTTTTAAGTCATTGTAAATACACTAAATGTCATACACCCATGCCAACAGTTGCGATATCGAAGCGTCAGGGCCTGTGCCTTACAGTAAAGTCAAACTGCGAATATTGTGCTTCTCATCACCGCCCCGTAAGCTATTTAAAGAGGTTCGTAGAAACAAGAGAGGCCCACCAAGCGGTTCTCTAAATGACAGCCTCCTGCTTGCAGCAATGAAAACAAAAGTTGGCCCTAGTGACTTGTCATTCATTTTAGCAAGTTTAAACATCAAACCCCCTAGCAACTCCATGTTGTTCAAAAATATGAATGAGCTAAACATCTGCATGACAACCTTAAATGTGCAGTCAATGTATGAAAGTCAACAATGTGTCCGTTCCGTTATAGCACTCACGAACCCAGCTGAAATTACGCCATATGACGACACACTGGTGGATACAGCCTACAACAGTAGACCGAAAGAGGGCTTTGAGGCTGCTTCTCAGTCATTCACACCAGTGGTGGAAATTAGCACACGCAAAAAATTGGTCCTTGGATTAAATGTTTTGTGCAAAACATGTACAAAACATCACTGTTCTCATAAAATCTGTTATAAAAACTACAACTCAAATGACTCCATACAGCGCAGTGAGTCAATTTGATCACGGAAATTGAAAATGGAAATCTTTTAAAAGTAAACTCGATAACCAGCGATGCAAGTGCACAGGTTGGGAAGACTGTGCGAGAATTACAAGGGACAATTAATCACCCAATATCATATTATTTATGCTTTGTGCACAGAATGCGTACTTTGCAAAAAAGAATAAAGGCCATTAAAATTAAAAGTGTACCGCCAGGCACTGACAAGGTCATATTTTCCCAAAAACTTGCATCATGCGTTCGGGCGCGCGTAAGGCTTGAACTGACGCATATAAAATAAAATAGTGTATCCGAGAAGCAGTTTGTCGAAAAGGGCAGGGCAGCAATAAACAATATACTGCCCTGCTTTAGCAACATTCATGCCCAGTGCAGAATATATTCAACAGTGTGTCATGCCCATCTTGCCAGCTATTCCACCAACTTTTTGCCATATGGCAAACACATAAATATTTCAAAGGAAGACCATAAAAACATCAAACGGGTACTTGTTACAGTATTTTCAGGAGAAATGTTGGGTCGCATTTCCAAACTCTACACAACAAACAAGTGTGAACATTTAAACAGTCGAGTGTTTACGTATGCACCAAAAAACATTCTGTGGAGCCGTAATTTTTTAGGTCTGTGCCATTCTGCCGTTCACTCCTCAACACATGGAACAGGCAAGTCTGCCCAATTGTTAGCTAAAAAGGCTGGATTGAAATATGCGATGGCAGACCCTTTCGCAATGCACATGGCTCAACGCGATCGGTTGAGTAAGTATCGCACACAGCTGTCGGAAACAGTCCAATACAAGCACAACCGTTATATATCCCGCAAATGACGAAGTAACAGGAAACTTTTAAACACTAATTTTTATGAAACTGTAACATCTAACAATCATGAACATAACTTTGGAATAAATCCAAATATTTAAAATTTAAACATGCCTTTGTTTTAACATATCAACATAATAATTACCCATTCTCATAGAAGGCACGGCCTATAGCCGCGGTGACCATTACAAATGCCTTCATTTCTACAAACTGACCGCTGATTATTTACTAAACAAGTTTTCAAACTTAAATGCTTAAAATTAATGCAAAGTTTTTGATGACACCTATGTGACACATGCAGATGGCTGGGTAACTGTTCACATTCTGATGATATGTAGAACATCAGCCTATGAACAGTTACCCATTGTCGGTGACCACGAAAAGTAACGCGGATAACACCATAGCCATCTTTGTTTTTGCTGCCACCCCAAATATGACATGAATCGGTGATTACGAAGGTTTTTAATTTAAACTCGAAATTGAATATTTCCATTTCAGTTAAAATTGTAGAGAAAATAATAGACATAACGGTCACTGCAGCTATGGTTATGCAGACTGCAATTAAAAAAAAAGTAAAAAATGAAATGGTATGCACAAAAACATCCAGATAGTTTTAGTGCAGTATGAACTGAAAAGTAGGTAGCATACCAGACATGGCTCAAACCTACACTACCAGACTTATTATACCAGACCTTAACTAAGAACTTACTTACACTATCATATCACAACTTTAAATAGTTACGAATCAGATCAGACCAACGATATTTTGTATGCTGGAGGCACACCCAATATTTAAGGTCTGACATGAGTCTGATATAAAAGGTCTGATATGAATGTCTGACATGGGTCTGATATGAGTGTGTCTAGTAGTGTAGGTCTGACATGGGTCTGATAGTGTGGGTCTGACATGGGTCTCATATTGTAGGTCTGATATCAGTCTGATATTGTATGGGCAATATATGCACATTGAATGTCAGACAGACTCATTCCAGATCTATCCAAAATATCAAACTCAATTTAGACTTTCACTATTTGATGCATGTCAGACAGACCTACACTTTCAGACTCATGTCAGACCTACAATTACATCAAACTTACGCTATCACTCATAGTTATAAGACTTAAAGTATCAGAGTCTGACCTAGAACATACCAGTGAGATGCAGACCTATATGTACTCAATAATAGTTTTTGTGTCTGATATTGTAGGTCTGATTTGGGTCTGAAATTTTTGGCTGATATGAGTCTGATATGCATCTGATATTGTAGGGCTGATATTCAAGAGTCTGAATATTGTAAGTCTGATGCGTGTCTAATACTGTTATTCCAGTAAGTCTGATTTTGCATGTCTGATCAGAGTTGGTCATAGCAGAGTGCAATTTATTGTTGGGTCTGATAGTTCAAGGTATCTTATATGGAAACCTATTCTCCTACATTAATGCCTACTTAAATGAACAGTTATATACAATTTACAGGCTCCAATTATAGTTTCTACAAAAATAAAATTGAAAAATGTGTGCAAATTCACATTCGGACATTGGAAAATAACAAAACTGAGATGGTCTATTTTTACCAGCAAGTGTTACTTCCCTTGGCAATATGTGTCGATATCTCAAAATGGAAAATGTCGCAATATTTTGATGATTTCTGAGCAATTTTGTGTTGAAATATCAAAACGCACTACAACCTGTGTTCTAAACCTGAAGTTGTGTATAATCGGTACTATGCATATTTTCCTTAGGGTCGGAATCTACAGTTTTCTTTGAAATTCAGACTATTTTCAGACATGTACACTAATTACGCTAAATAACATGAATTCTATTTTTCAAAAATAACAAACAAGCATTGTTCCTGAAAGATTATATAATTTCCTCTCAAAATATAGCAAATACATGCTAGAAAGCAACAAAATCGGTTTCTCTGCCTACAAATACAACTTCATTTACCCCACCCATTCAGCACTCAAAAAAGTGAAAACATGACATTTATAGACACACGACAGCATCTACCAGTCCCTTATTTGAGATATAACACATCCATAATTGAATGACAAACACTCCAAATTGTCATAAAAATGCTATTTCCACATACCTTAACCGGCTTTTTTTCCCGTAATCGGATGTCGACTCAAGAATTGCAGGAAGTGATAAAAAAAAGCTATCATTTACAACATAGCCACAAGTTACGATTTTCTGTTTACAGGCTACATACGGGTCATAGTACAAAAAGTTTATTTATATCAAAATTAACTATTATTTATTTATATCAAAATTAACTATTATGTCATACTAAGTCAAAAACACCGCATTTGTGGATTTCTTTTTTATTGTACATGGCTTTTAATCTCTTAGGTTTTTATTTTATCAGAAATTCCCCATGGACATTCATTCGAAACTAAGGAGTCTCCCCTTAGCCAGTTTTCACAATTAAGAACATGTCCTTATAATCTGAATCAAGCGTCTGCATCGATAGTATATAAATAGAATACAGTACGAGGTCTATGTGTACATTACATTGGGAAAGCCCAGTCTTATTCGGCAGCTGAATCTTATATGACTTTTATATTTGTCTATGGTTAACAGACTGTGACTCATGTTAGTGGTAATAAACATGCTTTACAACTTGAATTCCTAGAGAACTCGTCTGAAAAACTTGGATGGTATAAACACATATTTTGTAATGTTGAAAGGTTACCATTTCACTTGCTGAAATGACTTTTTCGTAAACCAGTCTACTGAAATCATTACTATTATATGTATATTAGCGACGAAACATTCAGAAGCCTCAGGAAGGTAGGGTTCAAGCCTGCTGATTTCCCTTTCTTTTTTTTTAATTTTCATTGGCTTTTATTATTAAATCAAATTATTCAATGAATACAATTGTTAAAAGTTGATCACATGATTAAAAATAAAAGGTATATTGACCTGAAAAACGTATATTGACTTTTATATATTGACCTGTGAAAAATAGGTCTGAAAAATTCAATTTCCATGAATATTCAAAATTTAAAATTCCTAAATTTCAAAATTCAAAAATTCAAAAATTCAAAATTTCAAGATTTCCAAAATTTAAAATTCCAAAATTTCAAAATTCCGAAATTTCAAGATTCCAAAATTTCAAAATTCAAAATTCAAAATTCAAAATTCAAAATTTCAAAATTTCAAAATTCAAAACTCAAAATTCAAAATTCAAAAATTTCAAAATTCCATGAATAATTTCATTTAATAATAAAATAATTGTGGCCTTTTAGGTTCGGTCGATATGTGTATTTATCGACCTGAGAAAAGTGATAGAAACGTGATATCGCCTCGGCTATCGCCTCGGTCGATATCACTTTTCTCAGGTCGATAAATACACATATCGACCTCACTAAAAGGCAATAATTTTATAATATTATTCCTTTACATTTGTCACTTTGATAACGCAATCTTAATAATTACACATGGTAACAGTGAACCGTTTATATGTGTTGTAATGTACACTCTAACGCACACGTGAACAATTGTATTTCTGTGGTGATGTGTACTTCTAGCACGTCGTATTACAAGGTAATTGTAATCAATATGTAAGGCATGTCAAGGTTTTTGGACAGAAAGAAGCGAGGTCGCCCACATTGATTTAAAATGCCTGGTAGGAAGAACTGATGGTAAAAATCGGAAAGAATGTAAGAAAAACGGTCGTGGCGTGTTTATGTCTCCGTTACAACATTTATTTTTTTCAATATTGTTTTAACACCCGTGACTTGATATATTATTATGTTAACTTCTTGTCTCTCGGTAGCTATTTTACGCTTGCGTAAAACCTTGCTTATAGATCAGTGATATTTTTTAATCCCTGAGAGGGTGGTAATTTGATATAACAACAACAAAGATAAATTAAAACTGCATATTAATATTAATGCCCTGCTGGTAAAATAATTAACGTGTCATTAGAAAGAGGAAGAGTACGCATTCAATGCCATTCATAATGCTTTGGCTTAATCGTATTAATTTCGGTACTGTAACTCTTTTTTTATTAATTGAAAATGATGCAGGTTTAGTTTTTAATGAAAACTCTAAATCCGTATAAAATTGTGTTGACAATCGTTCCGTGTAATCGACCTGCACTGGTAGGTAACGTTTTTATTTATGCTCGCCCTATGACACTAGGCCTTTTGGCGAGCTCTGCGTGTTCTATTAATGTTTTATATGCAGCAGGCGAGGCAATTGAGTGACGTCACAGCAACAGAGGTAAACGACCAATCGGTACTTTCTTTTCCACAGCGTAGGGTTATCGTTTGTATTAATGATCCATTTACATAATATAATGCATATGTACTGTGCTTTTTTATGAATATTTCAACAGAAGAGTTTTTCAAAACATGTACATTGCTGCTTAGGTATGCCCTACTTATGAGTTATATGGTTTTAGCCATTTGCGTTCTATTTAACTTCTGTAGATCATATGAAAATTAGAACTACTTTGTGTATCAAGCTGAAAAGGTTGGTAGTTGTTAGGTTTGCATTATAATTGAAAAGGCTCCAAAATCACATGTACAGCTTATAAACATCGCTGTCGACGAAGCATATGACAACGTAGTGTACTATTAATGTGGGAGGAAACCGTTGAAACCGATGAAACCGAGGAAACTCATTTGTCCGAGGAGGGGTGGGTGGGAGTGGGGTGGGGGCGACTATCGTACCCTTGCGCTTACAACGCCGAAACGGGGGATTGAACCCAGTTTGTATGAAAAGAAGCGAGTGCCTAACTGACTGTTCTAGACAGAAAGTCATTCAAATCAGAACACCTTTCACATGGGTTCACGAAGATGATCGAGTTGTAAGTCGATTACAAACTATGTTGTGTGCTGAACGCCAGGTAATGGTCGCTGAGGTATAATAAGAGACAAACAAGTCGAGCCTATACCGAGTCAAGAAGAAAGT
This sequence comes from Cyrtodaria siliqua, assembly GCA_037043455.1. Taxonomy (NCBI): domain Eukaryota; kingdom Metazoa; phylum Mollusca; class Bivalvia; order Adapedonta; family Hiatellidae; genus Cyrtodaria; species Cyrtodaria siliqua. The sequence continues at coordinate 236,557 of JAWPHD010002420.1, read as the reverse complement.
GTGCGATCCAATTTGTATAATTAACCTCATTACGAACATTGCTGTAAACTTTGACTTCATGAAACATTCTAGCTTTATGTTTGTGAAGAAGTTAAGGTCATGTAATATTTTATATTGCAAATTATGTGTAAAAAATACTTAGACTTGTGTTATTCTGTAACTTCGCAACTTTATTATATTATTCTATGTGATTTACAAAAGGTATACACATCAACCTTAAGGGTTTGACACTCATGAGGAATTCCAGAAAACAGCAGTCTCCGTGGCCAAAAGGTTAACGACGTTGCGTTGTAAACCTTCGCCTCTCACCGCTGCAGGTTCGAATCCCACTGGGAGCTCGACTTGTAAGTGAGGAAGTGTCGATTCTTACGGATGGCGGGAGATTTACAGTACTGGTTCTACCCAGAAAAAGTGGGTGGTCTGCCTCCATCAATCCGCGTTCCGTGTTCCTTTGTAAAAATTTAAGTATATTTAGATAAAACTTGGTTGATTGTAACGCAGCTCATTGTCTAAAATGTTCTATTTCTTTTAAGGTCAATTCACAAACAGCTCATTGGTAACGTATGGGACTCTTAACATAACCATACCGCCAGACAGTGCCCCGGTATGTACTGACACATCTCCCTGGGCAGATTTGCTCGACGTCACGGCGGACGCTACTGGCAAGCTTATAACGGTGGGTAAAGCTTACATTAGGAATTGTGTCCTCTGTTGTGTAATGCCATTGAAATTTTATTTGAAAAAAATAGATACAAATTAGAACTCAAATACTCTTTGTTTTTACATGGAACTTGCCAGTTACACATTATCTAGACAGTCGTGTATCGGTCTATTCTCCGAGCACGTTAAAGAACCGTAGGAATCTATTCGATAATAAGAATAGGGCACGGTTTCCGGATTCCTATGTATCCTTCCCCTCTCTATGTGGCGGCTCTAAATAACCTATACTGTGATGATGAGCCGTTAAACAACATTCAATCAATTCAATTATCTAGACAGTGCTGCCCTTGAATTAGAAATACATACTTAGTCAATACACACATTATATTGAGTGGGACATACGCTGATTATAGACCAATACACACTTTTATCAAGTTTGTATTTATTATTCAAATATAGCACTGTCTATATAAAAGTATGACGTCTGAGGACATACTTGTATGGGCTTGCGTTTGTGTTGAAACTTCACAATGAAAGAGCCACATTCTTATTACATGTTATTGTTATAAATCAAATAATAGTAGTATTTGCAAATTGGGTACATCAGTGTTAAGTCGTAAAGTGTGTTAGACGTGTTTTAGGTTTTGAAGTGGAATACCGCTTAAGCCTGTGAAAGGTCGTGAAAGGTGTTGCTTCTTACATTACCTCTCATGAACAGACTTAATGTTGTTGTGTTTGTTGATTCGAAAGGATTTCCTTATCAGTATTTATTAACGTACACACTAGCGTTGTATTAATGCAGTGTGGTGACCGTAAAAGGCCTCCCCGTGCTACGAATCAGTGGTTATTTTTACTGGCCCTCTTGGATCAACGAGCCCAATATATGTAGTTTTGAAGTAGAATACCGCTTAAGCCGGTGCTAGAGGGCGTGAGGGATGTTGCTTCTTACATAACCTCTCATTAACGGACTCTATAAAACCAAGTCTGCTACTTTATTCGCTTGGTTGTGTGTGTGGCTTCCAAAGCATCTGCCTTATCAGTATGTTTTATACATGTTATTGTTGATCTTGAGGGAGTTCTTTTTCTCTTTCTAGTATCCTGTCGCGTGGAACTGTACCGATGAATACAACATAGCGTATTCCATAGGAAATGGTAAGGTCCAATTTAAACTGTTTACCTCAATAAATGGTATTTGACCATATGTATAAAGATAAAGATTCTTTTTCAATTCTCGGCTTCGAAATACTATTGATTTAGACAACTGTTTTAGTTCTAAAAAGTATCAATAGCAATATCGTGCGTAACATCAACACTTATAATATGGCCTTCATCTGTAACATTTCCTGTACAAAAGTTATGTATCGAGGACTCGACGCAAGACTATGGTAACTGCATTTTTTGTCAAAATGACTTTTTCAGGTTTTTGGAAGTATTTTAGTCATTTACATAACCTGACAAAATAGTATAGCAATATCTTAAGGTTTATTTGAAAATTCTAGAAAATGCAATACTATTGTAACTGAATTTGATAAATTTTTTAACGTAATACTATTGTATGTAGACTTACAATAGTATTGCACTTGAAAAAACACAATAGCTGTATCGTAAATATTGCAGTTGCCATAGCATGGAAATGTTTTACAAATCAGAAATGTTTTTTTAATAAATAATATAAAATGGAACCAAAGGTATAAAAAACACCTTCAAATATAATATAAATAGAATAAATATAAAAAAATAAAAAAATGAATTTAAAAAAACGTTTGATTTTGACCAAGATTTTTGATATTTTATAAGAATTGTTTTTAAGAGAAACTGAAATTAAAACGTATGTATATTGTTTTAATTTTTGAAAACCTTGCAGTAAATCCCAACCAAAGGTATAAAAAACACTTTCAGATATAATATAAGTATATTAAAATATAAAAAAATAAAAAAACTTAAAAAAAACTTTGGATTTTGACCAAGATTTTTGATATTTTATAAGATTTTTTTTTTAAAGGAACTGAAATTAAAAACGTATGTATATTGCTTTCATTTTTGAAAGCCTTACAGTAAATCCCAATACATAGAAAATGAACATTTTATTATATAATTTAACCATAATAAGATTGGGTGGGTTTTGTGCCTATGTTGAGGTATTAAATAATTTATGAACTAGAAGTAACTGATATGTCGGTTTCTGATGATGAAGAATCTGCATTGTCTGTTTCTATTTCTGATGAAAATAGTCTGTTTGATTTGACCTGTCCTAGGATTCCTATGTATCCTTCCTCTCTCTCTCTGGGGCGGCTCTAAATAACTTATACTGTGTTGATGAGCTGTTAAACAAACATTCAGTTCAATTCAATTCAATTGACCAGACCTAACCATTCTGAAAATAGTTTAACTGACAATCGATGTAAAATTCCTGCCAATGTTGATACACTTCAGTCGGGTCGCTTAGTCAGGAGGGTGGTAGCACTGATACAGTTCAGTCCGGGTCGCATAGTCTGGGGGTTGGTAGCACTGATACAGTTCAGTCTGAGTCGCAAAGTCAAGGTTGTGGTAGCAATGATACAGTTCAGTACAGGACACATAATCAGGGGGTTGGTAGCACTGATCCAGTTCAGTCTGAGGTGCAAAGTCAAGGTTGTGGTAGCACTGATACAGTTCAGTCTGAGTCGCAAAGTCAAGGGGTGGTAGCACTGATACAGTTCAGTCCGGGTCGCATAGTCAGGGGGGTGGTAGCACTGATACAGTTCAGTCTGAGACGCAAAGTCAAGGTTGTGGTAGCACTGATACAGTTCGATCTGAGTCGCAAAATCAAGGGGGTGGTAGCACTGATACAGTTCAGTCCAGGACACATAGTCAGGGGGTTGGTAGCACTGATCCAGTTCAGTCTGAGTTGCAAAGTCAAGGTTGTGGTAGCACGGATACAGTTCAGTCTGAGTCGCAAAGTCAAGGGGGTGGTAGCACTGATACAGTTCAGTCCGGGTCGCATAGTCAGGGGATTGGTAGCTCTGATACAGTTCAGTCTGAGTCGCAAAGTCAAGGTTGTGGTAGCAATGATACAGGTCAGTCCAGGACACATAGTCAGGGGGTTGGTAGCACTGATACAGTTCAGTAAGAGTCACAAAGTCAAGGGGGTGATAGCACTGATACAGTTCAGTCCGGGTCGCATAGTCAGAGGGGTGGTAGCACTGATACAGTTCAGTTCGAGTTGCATAGTCAGTGGGGTGGTAGCAATGATAAAGTTCAGTCCGAGTTGCATAGTCATGAGGGGGGGGGGGGGGGGGGGGGGGGGGGGGGGGGGGGGTATGGGTAGCAATGACACAGTTCAGTCCGAGTCGCATAGTCAAGGGGGTTGGTAGCACTGATATAGTTCAGTCTGAGCCGCAAAGTCAAGAGGCTGGTAGCACTGATACAATTCAGTCTGAGTCGCAAAGTCAAGGGGCTGGTAGCACTGATACAGTTCAGTCTGAGTTGCATAGTCAGAGGGGTGGTAGCACTGATACAGTTCAGTCCGAGTCGCATAGTCAGGGTGTGGTAGCACTGATACAATTCAGTCGGAGCTGCATAGTCAGGGAGTGGTAGCACTGATACATGCATAGTCAGGGAGTGGTAGCACTAATACAGTTCAGTCTGAGTTGCATAGTCAGGGAGTGGTAGCACTGATACAGTTAAGTCTGAGTTGCATAGTCAGGGGTTGGTAGCACTGATCCAGTTCAGTCTGAGTTGCAAAGTCAAGGTTGTGGTAGCACGGATACAGTTCAGTCTGAGTCGCAAAGTCAAGGGGGTGGTAGCACTGATACAGTTCAGTCCGGGTCGCATAGTCAGGGGATTGGTAGCACTGATACAGTTCAGTCTGAGTCGCAAAGTCAAGGTTGTGGTAGCAATGATACAGGTCAGTCCAGGACACATAGTCAGGGGGTTGGTAGCACTAATACAGTTCAGTATGAGGTGCAAAGTCAAGGAGGTGATAACACTGATACACTTCAGTCCGGGTCGCATAGTCAGAGGGGTGGTAGCACTGATACAGTTCAGTCTGAGTCGCTAAGTCAAGTGGGTGATAGCACTGATACAGTTCAGTCCGGGTCGCATAGTCAGAGGGGTGGTAGCACTGATACAGTTCAGTTCGAGTTGCATAGTCAGTGGGGTGGTAGCAATGATACAGTTCAGTCCAGGTCGCATAGTCTGGAGAGTGGTAGTACTGATACAGTTCAGTCCGGGTCACAGTCATGGGGGTGGGGGCACTGATACAGGTCAGTCTGAGTCGCAAAGTCAAGGGGCTGGTAGCACTGATACAGTTCAGTCCGGGTCGCATAGTCAGTGGGGTGGTAGCACCGATACGGTTCAGTCCGAGTCGCATAGTCAGGGGAGTGGTAGCACTGATACAGTTCAGCCTGAGTCACATAACAAACCAGGACGTTCAAGAAAAGGGAAGTTAGGTAATGACTTAGGTACAAAGAGTAGGGAAAGAAAAGAAATCCGACAAAATAGAAAAGAAACATTTCAAAGCAAAATTGAAACTTGGGCTGAAGTTGTATTCTGGGAAAACACATAGTGGAAAGTTAATAAAGGAAGGTTGCGGTCAAAAACGTAAATTTAAATGTAAGAATAATATTTCTGAAGAGGACCATGAGCACATTTTTCACACCTTTGGAGTCTTGGAGATATTAATAAACATTTTATTGATGAATATTCAATTCAAAAGAAAAAAATACCAGAAAATCAAACAGCTCAGAGATTGGTCAACATTCAAAAGTTTGGACTTTGCCATCTTCAAATCCAGGGTAAGTATTCGTGTCTGTAAAACATTCTTCTTGACAACACAAGTATAAGTGACCAAATGGTTGCAACTGCACATAAAAAGAGAAATTATGTTGGGGTTGGCCAAGATGACCAACGGGGTCGGGTCGGCATGATTCCCCACCAAACAGAACACCCGAAAATCAGAAAGAAAGGGAAAGAAATCCTATCAAATCCTTCAATACAATTGTGAGCCAATACTATAGAAAGGACAGTAATAAAAGCTATCTTCCTGCAGGACTGTCTTGCAAAAATGTAAGGTTTTACTGTGAAGAGTGTGACAGGGAAGGGGTTGCAAAGGTGTCAATGGGTGTTTATGACAACATATTCAACACTGAATTTATTTTGAAAAATATGTGTGGACAATAAATGTATCTGTTTTAACTAGTTAAATATTAATGTAATGCTTTATCTTTGTCATGACACATAATTTAAGAGTTCTGTAAACATTTTTCATGCAATAACACTGTTATGAACATTGATAAATATGTGAACATTGTGTGGTAAATGTAAACTAAATAGAATTTATTTTTAAAACGGTTTCATTTTTATGATGCTTTAGGACTGGTCAAATCAGTAACAGTTACCGGTACTGTTGTCACTAAAATAATTTGGTTGTAGAAAATATAAACAATTTTACTATTTATTGAAATTTGATAATTAATATTCCACTCCTTACCTTGTACAGAACCTGGTACAAATTAAATAACCTAGTATTATTATCTGAGATAAAATAATGTTATTGATCTTATACTATTGAAGCTGATTTTGGATATTTTAATCTACTGTGCATTTCAGGATGCCTGTGCGTCAAATATGCATCAAGTTTTTTTTTATTGCTTACTTTGTTTTCTTACCTGATACGTTAGAAAAAATGAAAATAGACGCTCCTGGATCTGTTTGCAATCCTGTCATAGCCATCCGGTATTTTTTCACAAAGCCTAAAATTCATTTTGACCCCATTGTTTCTATTGTAAAAATTAAAACAAATTAAAACAACATGGCGACGTTTTTTTTAGAAATTGTTGTCTGCGCATGTCTGTTTCTAGGGTTCAGATGTACCAAGTAAGATATAGGTTATGCACAGTGGTCACCAGTGTTGTTCAATGTTCAGCACCTCCGGCAATCAATCATACTTATCCTTTATTTTGAAATGAAAACCATTTACTGCTGTTATAATTTGTAATTTACACAAATGTTGGTCAACTGATTGTTTAAGTTGCCCTACCTTAGAAAAAAAATGGAATCTTCTGCCGTCGCCATTTTGGTTTTCGGCTGTCAATAAAATTACATGTAAACACAGGGGATTAAAAATGAATGTTTGGCTTTGCAAAGCTTAGAGGATGGCTACGCGAAGATTGAAAACAGATTCAGGAGCGTCCGTTTTCATTCTTTTCGATCATATCAGGTATGAAAACATATAGAAAGTAATAAAAAAAAATCTTGATCCATATTCGACGCATAGGTACCCTGAAATGCACAGTAGAATATTTATCAATTGTAGAGTATGGCTAATATATGGATTTACAAAATGATCAGAGACATGCTCAGCACAATATAAGCTAAATAAGAAATATTTCACTCATAAAGAAATTTCTTAATCCTATTTTATTAATTTTTTTATTCAAAAAAAATATAACAACAATAATCATAATGTTCATCTAAAATTGAATGCACCAAAGAATGACATCACTATTACAGGCAATATCTAGATAATGTTAAAAAATATATCTAATGATATGAATATTTATTAAGTTTATATGTGTAGTCATTGTCTTAGTATGCTATTTAAACCGGAAAACTAAAATGAAAATGATGTTTGTGTTAAGTTTGAAAAAAAAAAAAAATGAAGTAACCAGTGTGATCATTATTCAAAGATCACAATTTCTTATAGAATATTGAATAAAACATGGTAACAACATTACATGTGTTCAGCATTTGTTTGGTATTTAATTTGGTATAGTCTTGCAATGTGTTTTGAGTCTTGCCAATTTAAATACATTCGCGGATATCAGTTTTCAGTGGCAAGACTATTGCAAGTGAAATATTTTCAAATAACTCGAAAATTAATGAATGTTTTCGAAATTATTTATTATACATTAAAAAGGAATCTATTTATTAACTTCAATCTCAAAGACATTTTATAATGATCAAATTTTATGGAAGATATTCACTTTTTCCCTTCTCCTGTAAAAAAAATGAAAAAAGCAGTTACCATAGTCTTGCGCCGAGCCCTCGATATGTGGTGCTAGATCTGTGAGTATCACGGACTCGTACTCTTACAACTATGTTTTTTTTTATATCTGTAATCTCATATTTCAGCTTTACCTACCCAAGCAGCTGTACTATATAATTATGTGATACTAATATTTCAGTATCACCGACACTAACAGCTCTGTGAATCCAGTATTTCAGTATCACCGGCACTAACAGCTAAACTATCTATATCTGCGAATCTAATATTTCAGTATCACCGACACTAACAGCTGTACTATCTATATCTGCGAATCTTATATTTAAATATCACCGACACTAACAGCTGTATTATCTATATCTGCGAATCCGATATTTCAGTATCACCGACACGAACACCTGTACTCCGAATCTACATCTGCGAATCTACAGTTGTACTATCTATATCTGCGAATCTAATAGTTCAGTATCACCGACACTAACAGCTGTACTCTCTTTATCTGCGAATCTACAGTTGTACTATCTATATCTGCGAATCTAATATTTCAGTATCACCGACACTAACAGCTGTACTCCGAATCTACATCTGCGAATCTACAGTTGTACTATCTATATCTGCGAATCTAATATTTCAGTATCACCGACACTAACAGCTGTACTCTCTTTATCTGCGAATCTACAGCTGTACTATCTATATCTGCGAATCTAATATTTCAGTATCACCGACACTAACAGCTGTACTCCGAATCTACATCTGTACTATCTATATCTGCGAATCTAATATTTCAGTATCACCGACACTAACAGCTGTACTATATATATCTGCGAATCTACAGCTGTACTATCTATATCTGCGAATCTAATAGTTCAGTATCACCGACACTAACAGCTGTACTATATATATCTGCGAATCTACAGCTGTACTATCTATATCTGCGAATCTAATAGTTCAGTATCACCGACACTAACAGCTGTACTATATATATCTGCGAATCTACAGCTGTACTATCTATATCTGCGAATCTAATAGTTCAGTATCACCGACACTAACAGCTGTACTATATATATCTGCGAATCTACAGCTGTATTATCTATATCTGCGAATCTAATAGTTCAGTATCACCGACACTAACAGCTGTACTATATATATCTGCGAATCTACAGCTGTACTATCTATATATGCGAATCTAATAGTTCAGTATCACCGACACTAACAGCTGTACTATATATATCTGCGAATCTACAGCTGTACTATCTATATCTGCGAATCTAATAGTTCAGTATCACCGACACTAACAGCTGTACTATATATATCTGCGAATCTACAGCTGTACTATCTATATCTGCGAATCTAATAGTTCAGTATCACCGACACTAACAGCTGTACTATATATATCTGCGAATCTACAGCTGTATTATCTATATCTGCGAATCTAATATTTCAGTATCACCGACACTAACAGCTGTACTATCTATATCTGCGAATCTACATCTGTAGTATCTATATCTGCGAATCTACAGCTGTATTATCTATATCTGCGAATCTAATATTTCAGTAACACCGACACTAACAGCTGTACTATCTATATCTGCGAATCTACAGCTGTACTATCTATATCTGCGAATCTAATAGTTCAGTATCACCGACACTAACAGCTGTACTATATATATCTGCGAATCTACAGCTGTACTATCTATATCTGCGAATCTAATAGTTCGGTATCACCGACACTAACAGCTGTACTATATATATCTGCGAATCTACAGCTGTATTATCTATATCTGCGAATCTAATATTTCAGTATCACCCTAACAGCTGTACTATCTATATCTGCGAATCTACATCTGTATTATCTATATCTGCGAATCTACAGCTGTATTATCTATATCTGCGAATCTAATATTTCAGTAACACCGACACTAACAGCTGTACTATCTATATCTGCGAATCTACATCTGTATTATCTATATCTGCGAATCTACAGCTGTATTATCTATATCTGCGAATCTAATATTTCAGTAACACCGACACTCACTACTCCGCTGTTTACCATTGACTCCGCCAGCAGTGACGTCAGCCTTCTGAGGTCATTTAACATCACGGAAGTTCCAAATCGGTTATTTAGCTTATTAGTGGTTGCAACAGATACACTAGGACAGACTGTAAGATAACCTCTGTGACATTATTTTTTTCAGCCATCATTTTGTTCATGATATACCAGCAAGCAAGTTATGGTTTCATTTGAAAACTGCTGTGATTCGTACGTTCGACCTGCACCCTGGCTAACTCAAATATGACTATATGTGTATTAGATCAAACACAAATTGCTGCATTTGTGTGATACTAGAATTATCTTAACATCATCAATATTTGATTGAATAACTTAGCATAGACAACTGTCAAATAAAATAAAATCATATTAATACTGGATATATTTTATTACGAAAAGAATAATGAATTTATTTCATTTACTTTATTGTGTAATAATAATAGTATGATTACAGTTAAGATTTACTGAAAGTTTGACAGTGGCTATCTGTGGAATGTGTTTATACATTTTTCCACCTTCCGAAACTATCTTCCAAATATATTTGACAGTTTGACCCAGTCGTAGTTAATCCTGTAGAGGATTTGAATTCTTTTAAATCTCCATATTTAACTTAGTCCTAGCCGAAACAAATCGACATGACTTTGTGTATTTGGAACAGAATATGTTTTAAACTGCATTTCTGCATATGTGTAGGTTCTTAGCATATTCTCCATTTTTGTAATTTCAATGCAACTAAGGAATGTGGTTAAATGCTCATTCCTATTGTCGTTGTATACACGTTTTGTGTTGGCGAGCCTGAAACACAAACGCTTCATCACTGGCCCATTTCCCAACTTTTAAAACAATTTTCCCCGTCCAATTTTGATTATTGAAAATTACGTACATATGTGTTAAAATGTAAACATTAACTTTCAGACAAATGTTACTGTATTAATAAACGTAACAGCACTAGCGTGTTTTCCAAATCCAAGGCGAATTCATGCCCGCATGGACGGGGGTACGTATAGTTATATATATATAGAGGATCTTAAACGAGTTCCCATTTCATATAAGATTTATGAAACGAGTTATGAATTATTTTGATTTTAACGAGCCTTTTGGCGAGTTAAAATTAAAAATCATTCATAACGAGTTTCATAAATCTTATATGGAATGGGAACGAGATTAAGATCCTTTTTATCACATAACATTGCAATCAAATTAGTAAAATAATAATTCAGATGTACATAGAACCGCCACGACGTCAGACACACTTTAGCGCCAAAACGTCATAAAATAAGTGACGTCGTAACGTCGCGTCTCACACATAACGTTGCGTATAAAAGATTTCGTGTTTTACCTCTTTACAAAATAGCAGTTTACGCCAACTTTTTAACAAACCAACAACAATGTTTTGTATAACGTGCATTATTTTTATAAGCTGTCACAAATAATAAGTTTATGACTCAGATCTGGGTGAATTTATAATAAATAAAATAGTTTCAGTTAATAAACTTGCGTAGTGTTACAGGTTTAACTCAACCAATCAAAATCGTTCCAGGTTGTATTACACGTGTGTCATACAATAGAATATTAAATGGGTGTTCGACACTGCTAACAAGGGACGTTATGTGATAAAAAACTATATGGGTGTGTATATTTACGTCAATGAAAATATTGTTTGCATACATTTTACAGTGCATTCATAATTAACTGTGTAGTAAAGTATGAAAAAACTAAAACAGTTATACAACGGCGTCCAGATATATATACTAAAAAAAAAGAGAAACGCGACACGGGAATTTCCGCTATATATTGTATGTACAATATGCTGCTGTTAATCGAATGGTACTTGGCTATGTAAGATCTTTCCTTTCGGAAAAAAATAAAACAACACGTAACACAGCAAATAATATTCCTGCAACGTTTCATTATTGACAGAGTACGCGTTTGGCGCAAACTTAGGATGCAAAAGTTTGCAAACTCTTTACGTTAAATACAGTACTGAACTGGCTCATTTTTTCAAAGAGGAACTTCAACATTTATGAATTTCTTGTAACAACGTGTACGTGATTAAAACGTCTACAATATCACAGCTGTGTCCTTTCTCTAACTAACTGCAACTTTTTTTTACGAAACATCTTGAGATTTCCTTGGAATATATATAATGGAATTCAGTGTGCAGTATATACAATATATAGTGGAAATTCACGTGTCGCGGGGTTTTTTCCTTTCAGTATATATTCCTTCATCGCAATCTAAAGTACACTATGAGCATGTACTGGTTTCCGTTAATTTCGTTTTTGCTTTCTGTCAGTATTGTACAATACCTATACCTTCTTCTATTATTTCATTGCCGAAGACAATGAACTGTGTGTTTACTAATTCCACACAGTAGTTTACTAATTCCACACAGCACTTTTGCGTTATTCAGCGTGTGTTTCAGTTGGATTACCTTCTATTCATATTTAAACACATATCAAGGCGACACTGATGACATGTGAATAAAATTGGCTTTGTGTTGTTCGCTGCTGACCTAATATAATATAATTTCGCATGTCTTTTACGGTGCCTTTCAACAATATTCAAAATTGGTCTCAAAATGTTGCTTTTGTATCATTTTGGTGCCGAATTTATTTGCCATAATACTTTTGTCAGTTCATTTTCGCTGTTCAACACATCATCGTGTTGTTTGAAACTGTTGATTTGTATTTTGGGCCGGAAGCCTATTTGTATTGTATTGTATTGTATTGTGTTATATTGTATTGTATTGTATTGTATTGTATTGTATTGTATTGTTTTGTATTGTATTGTATTGCACTGCACTGCACTGCACTGCACTGCACTGCACTGCACTGTAATGAATTGTATGGAATGTATTGTAAATTGTATTGTATTGTTTGGAATGTATTGTATTGTATTGTATTGTATTGTATTGTATTGTATTGTATTGTATTGTTTTGTATTGTATTGTATTGTATTGTCAAAGCAGAACCTACTCCAGATACTAGGCATTATTATTCTTTACACGCTTGACACTTTCGGTTCATTTTCATTGAAAATCATCCTGACATCACGTTATTCCAGCAGGATAGCGCCACTTGTAACTCTAGCTGAGTGTGGCCTGGCTGAGTGTGGCTGGCTGAGTGAGGCCTGGCTGAGTGTGCCTGGCTGAGTGTGGCCTGGCTGAGTGAGGCCTGGCTGAGTGTGGCCTGGCTGGCTGAGTGTGGCCTGGCTGATTGTGGCCTGGCTGAGTGTGGCCTGGCTGAGTGAGGCCTGGCTGATTGTGGCTGGCTGAGTGTGGCCTGGCTGAGTGTGGCCTGGCTGAGTGAGGCATGGCTGAGTGAGGCCTGACTGAGTGTGGCCTGGCTGAGTGTGACCTGGCTGAGTGAGGCCTGGCTGAGTGAGGCCTGGCTGAGTGTGACCTGGCTGAGTGAGGCCTGGCTGAGTGAGGCCTGGCTGAGTGTGGCCTGGCTGAGTGTGACCTGGCTGAGTGAGGCCTGACTGAGTGTGGCCTGGCTGAGTGTGACCTGCTGAGTGAGGCCTGGCTGAGTGTGGCCTGGCTGAGTGTGGCCTGGCTGAGTGTGACCTGGCTGAGTGAGGCCTGGCTGAGTGTGGCCTGGCTGAGTGTGGCCTGGCGTTATTTTGATGGAATTATGGATGTCGGGATGAATGGTAAAACAGTAGGAAATACTCGGTATTAAGATATGTGACTTTAATTGAACATGATACGCCATGCTTAGGAATTTGAAGACAAACATTGTTTGCAACTGTTAATTAATCTGCTTCCATTAAAAAATATGCACTTATTATTATAAATTACTTTAGCAATACAATTTACCAAACATAATCTACTAGAGCGTTTTCATTGATCGTCAGTATATGTTCACTGTTTAATTGTTATATGCAGCGGGCATTAAATTGCATGTGTTCAGTGATTTCAAGTTCACTGCAGTCATACGTTCGACCTTATGTTTGGTTGTGTCTCTGTTTAAAAAGATATTTGTTTGTTCTGGTGATTTTAGATTGTTTTATCTAAAACATATTATAAGCTTGAACAAGGAATAAGTAATAGATATATATCTTTATTTACAATTTCCAATAGACTTTAAAGCCTGTGAGCACAATTCCACATAGCATGGCAACAGTGTAGGTAGTACACACAATACATTTCCAAATATAAATATGCAGTTTGTCTTACGTGAGCTAATACAATGAGAAGGCGTATATATATAACACCTCCTTAGACGAATCAATTACACATCACCTAAGCTTCCTTAACACAATACAACCACTGCAAACACAACATCACATGCAGAGGGGTAGGACCCCTCTCCCCACCCCCCATTCATATTCGTTTTGTCATTTTTTGTTCATGCTCATTAAAGGTCTTCATCATGACCCCTGCATTGTTTCAGGTGCCATCTCGCTCACATCACTAAGAGCAGTGGCAGAAAAAAAATAAACGTGGCTCAAACGTAAATGGAGTGTCTACAATCGAATTTGCAGCAACTCTGCAGTTCAGGGTGAGAAGGTCCTAGGCCCATTCTCCATATTTTATCTCGATGTACATGGAGATGTATAGTCATGCCTGTTAGGCGCCATATAACCTTTCATGTGTTGGTGCGCCTTAAAACCCAATTAAGTTCAATTCAATTCCTTAACACATATCATATTATAAATACTGGAAAGGGAATCCCTTGGAAGCAACAAACACAAAAAATAGATTAAGTAGCAGACTCGGTTTGATCGAGTCTGTTCATGATGTTATATAATTTGCAAAACTTCTCACGCCCGCTATATGCACATGAGTCAAATGGAGACTATCGTTCTTTCAAATATACAGATAAGTCACACTATATTTAGAAATAGCCATACAGTATTACAATGTTGTGTATGTGTGTGTGTATTGTAAATATATTATGTAAATCTCCTACTCTGGTCGAAATGAAGAAATAAAATCATACAACATTATGAACGGTAATAGTATATAATATATACTGAGGGAAAAAAAATAGCAAGTTCTTTGTATGAAATAATACTGTATACAAGATATCCTGACATTCTGGGACTTTGCGGGCTTGACCACTACGGTCATTTATTCGTTACGTCATTAAGATGCTCGACTGTTATTGATGTGTGTTTAATAAAATATTCTGTCTATGGCAGTAGTTTCTTGATTTTACAACCAAAAATGTATTATTTCCAGGGTGCAACAAAAACTTGCTAAACTTTTCCCCCTCAGTAATATTAAAGGGACACGCGAATCCATTTTTGTTTTAAAATCTCACGCAGTTCCGTTAGTTTTTCAACATGAATTGCATTTATTCAGTCATTAATATAAACTATAGGAATAGTATAAGGCAAATTGTGTTTGCATTTTTACATTTCACCAATAATATATTCAAACCTATGGTAGAATAACTAAGTCTAAAAAAAGCTGAAAACTTAAAATGTTATTTAAATACATGCAAGCAGATTTAATGTCAAACCGGATTAATAACCCCAGAGGCTATGCTTGATAAAGACCTCAAGATTTGCCATGTGTCCGTTTAAGGTAATAACGAATATTATATGTCTCTATAGCTATCGGTGATGTCATACTAAACGACTTCAACTGTACCAGCACAGTGGGAATGACATATACCCTTATACAGTATCCACCTGGCACGTTTGATATCGAGGCTGAGGAAAACGGAACAGCTTCCGTTATTCTAAAAAGTGAGATGATACTATCAACAGATAACAAATCTTCGTTTCAGTAAAGTAATTGGAACATTCCAAGTTATGTTTGGCATAACTGTCAAAAGTTAAACGTGTTCCTTAAATGCATAAATCGAGAAGATGGTCCAATAGAAACCACAACACCCAAATGCATTGGCACCGTAGATCGGCACTGTACCACAAACAAAGAGCATTAACTATACAATGAAAAGGACAATAGACCAACACAAAGTGTGGTGAAGACAGGGTTACCGACTTTGAATGGTCAGTAGGCAATATGGCCCACTGGTTAGCTTTTAACACATTATTTGTATCATTATAGCTAATTTAAAACTGATATTATTAACGTTCTCCAACTGAAGTCGTCGTCGTTTTTACCTCAGAAACCTATCGGCTAAATTGTTCACACATCAAACAGATGATCTTTAGATCAATGTGTTAAAAACTTAGTTAAAGAAACCAACACGCCAAATAACGGCAAAAGTGCACTACAAAACCGTTTATCAAAACTCTATCCAGGTGTTCAGGTCAGATAATAATGCATATGTTCCGATTTAAAGTAAATGTTTGTTAACGGGTTCTAAAAACATCCGTGATTGAATATACGTAAAATGAATTATGAGTTGGTAACTCTTAATTCAACGCTCCAGTTTCGTAGTTTGGCTTGGCTGGCTAAAACCGTTTATTTTGTGTCTAAAGAGTTTGGATTCTCAAAATATGTAATTTATACATATACCTCATCGTCAGTAGGTTTAGAAACGGTGTACATATTATGTAAAATTTGGCTGTTGCTGGTGGGATAGCTACTTTAAAATTGGGTTCGAACCGGTCGCTGTTTCTGAAAATAGGTACAACGTTAAACATCGTCTTCTGGAGAACCATTGGCCAGATTTTGAAAGTTGTTTTTAGAAATTAGTATTATACCTTAGACAAGTTCCAAATAAATTCCACAGGGTTGCCCCGTTCCGACGGTCCTATCTCCGAGAGGAACCACGTTTGTACAAAACATTCTAGATTATAAAAATAACGAAAGGGACTAGTCAATAGCTGTTATTTGACAAATATCTTGAATTAATTAAATGACTGGATTTAAAAAGGCCAAACAAAGGGCAAAATCTTCATCTCCCAAAGGCTTAACATTATTAAACACGACATGAGCACGGGGAGTGGCTGGGGGGCGCGGCGGCGTGAAGGGGAATAAAAGAAAAAGATCCATATTAGAAAAAAAAATCTACAAAAAAAAATCACAAAAAGAGTTCGAAGACAGGAAATGATATGAAAGTAATAAAAGAAAAAGGTAAATTCGATATAAACAAAACAAAAAAGACTAACGTCATGAACATAACGAACTACTTGCCCATTGTCAGACATATACCACTTCTTACTGGTATGAACAGTGTGTGCCTCAGAATCATTATAGTATTTAGCGAATGATGGAAACAGAATATGAAACTGAAGCTATGCATGACAATTGATGCAATTAATAACTCCAAACAGTCTTTAAGTAAAGAGAATTTAATAAATACTAAAAATAGGGAATCCATTGGAAACAACAAACACAAACAAGAGAGATAAGTAGCAGAGTCGGTTTTGTTGAGTCTGTCCATGACAGGTAATATAATTTAATAATGAGTTTTTCCATGTGAGACAGGGAAATCTCACCCGAGGGTCACATGGATACTCATGATGGATTCTTATAGTCCAAGGATACTCATGGTGGAGTCTTATAGTCCATGGATACTCATGGTGGAGTCTTATAGTCCATGGATACTCATGGTGGAGTCTTATAGTCCAAGGATACTCATGGTGGAGTCTTATAGTCCATGGATACTCATGGTGGAGTCTTATAGTCCATGGATACTCATGGTGGAGTCTTATAGTCCATGGATACTCATGGTGGAGTCTTATAGTCCATGGATACTCATGGTGGAGTCTTATAGTCCATGGATACTCATGGTGGAGTCTTATAGTCCATGGATACTCATGGTGGAGTCTTATAGTCCATGGATACTCATGGTGGAGTCTTATAGTCCATGGATACTCATGGTGGAGTCTTATAGTCCATGGATACTCATGGTGGAGTCTTATAGTCCATGAATACTCATGGTGGAGTCTTATAGTCCATGGATACTCATGGTGGAGTCTTATAGTCCATGGATACTCATGGTGGAGTCTTATATTCCCCCATGAGTATCCATTTGAGATAGGGAAATCTCACCCGGGGGTCATAATTGTAACCAGGTACGAGGCTCTGCCTCAGGTTCTGAGTTTATCCATGTGAGATAGGTAAATCCATCATGAGTTTATCCATGTGAGATAGGTAAATCAGGTAAATCGCACCCTCGGGATCCAATTTGTAACCAGGATTCTTATATTCTAGTCAATTAATTTGCTATCAATACACTATAGAGTTTGGGATTTAGATGTTAATTAATATACAGATGCTAATAAATATGTCAGTGAATTGAATTGAATTGGGTTTTAAGGCGCACCAACACATAGTGAAATGTGACTTAAGAAGATATTAATATACGAGTTTGCATTAAAGATAAATTAAGCAAATGCCAATGTTGATGCAGCTGAAGACAATCTGCTCCACAGTACATGTATACCTTCTTATTTTTGTTCTTCCAGCTCCTGTTTACAAACTTAGATTCTACACATTAATTGCGAAAATATTTGACGGAGTGGACACGGTCAGACTCGAGTTCTTGGTCACAATAAGGACAAAAGTCTGCGGTATCAACGACAGCTCAAGGAATGAGTCAACTATTGTTGTATTTGTTTGCGTCATGATGGCAGTTTGGAGAAAATTGCTGTAACTGTTTGCAAATGATTGAGTGTTCTTTATTGTCTAGCTTGTCACCAAACTTTACAATTAAAATTGAATTTTCGATATTGATTAACTGCTTCGTGGCACAATAGCACCGGTCAAATATCGGATTAACTGTTTATCAACATATATAGTAAAAATGTGTATACAATTCGAACAGGAATTTGATGTATTTACAGAGCACAGTCAACCAAAAACACGCATTGAAAACAAACAACCCATTTCTTGTTGTCAACACAAGGTTAATGCAAACGTGTATATTACTAAGACTGGGTAGACAGTCATCTCCAGTTACAATCTATCTATCTTCCATATAATTGTACAATACAGAATTAATAGATGCTCCAATTATAATACTCTCTATAATCACGGGTTGGCTCTTTTAAAGGCACGATTGTAAATATCTTTAGTAGGGTACTGAACATATACTCACGGTCAATGAAAACGCACCACAAAACAAATTCTTTTAAAAGATAGAATTTGAGGCGTTTTGGACAAAATATATAATCTATATAACGAGTCGATATTTAACATTTTTAAGTGCATATCTGGATTTAGTGCATTCCACATTGTTGTTATGAAATGCACGTGCATTTCCGGGTTTCTTGAGTAACATCGCACAAAAAAATCATTTTCCAGGACATATTTATTACATAATACTATCAGAAATCAAACAAGAAAAAGGCCAGAAAGGTCAAATGGAATGTATTAAGAGACAGATTAATGCAGCTTGACATGTAGTTTAACAATTTTATAAATATATATGATTATCCATAGTAAACAATATTAAATGACAAGGTAAATAACTGCGTAAATGCTTGTCATAAAAGCCTACCCATAAACATGTAAGACAAGTTAGGTATCAAGATTAAATGCTTAAAATATTTGTTCAGCAGTTTCATTCCACATGGCTTGCGAATAATCCAACAGCATAAACATATGGAGTTAATGGTGCGTTTTCATTGACCGTCAGTATATATATTTCATTTATTTCGTATTGCAGTGTACGGTTTCCTTTTTTCTGATATATATTTTTTTCCGCTTTGTGTAGTTTTATAATGTTTGTGTGATGAACACTTTGAAGATGTTTATAACAGCGATGTTTGTTTGATAATTTCCCCAGTGAGCATTAGCTTCGAAATGATAATTTTGCCCGTTTGATGTCTTGCATTTGAAACGACATTGATTGTACCTGTGTATTAAAAAGTTGGAACGTAGCAAACATCGTGTATTGGGTATTGAAGTTGGAAAGCAGCAAACATTAAAGTAGCAAGCATTGTGTATCGGGCATTGAAGTTTGAAAGCAGCAAAAATTGTGTATTGAAGTTGGAAAGAAGCAAACATTGTGTATTGAAGTTGGAAAGAAGCAAACATTGTGTATTGAAGTTGGAAAGAAGCAAACATTGTGTATTGAAGTTGGAAAGAAGCAAACATTGTGCATTGGGTTTTGAAGTTGATATTATCAAACATTGTGTATTGGGTATTGAAGTTGAAAGTAACAAACATTACGTATTGGGTACTGAAGTTGAAAGTAAGAAACATTATGTATTGGGTACTGAAGTTGGAAAGTAGCAAACATTATGTATTGGTTGGGTATTGAAGTTGAAAGTAACAAACATTGCGTATTGGGTATGAAGTTGAAAAGTAGCAAACATTGTGTATTGGGTATTGAAGTTGAAAAGTAGCAAATATTATATACTATTAAGTAAGTACTATATGTATATGGTCGGGCGAAATTCAGTGCGATTGCCTGCCTTTGTCGCTGCTAACACAGACATTCGTATAGGCAATGTATTTGTGAAATGTTTGACAGTGTTCCATTACATTTGTATAAATCCATCTCATTGCAAATATTATTTGTGTATATTTATTTTATCGATATATAATTATATGTATTTAGTACATTGGCTAGGCAGAGTATTAATTGTTGGCTGATATTCATTGCTGCTACTTCCAAATCGATGTATTTGTAAAGGTGTCACAATGGGACTTCTGAGGCAGTTCTTCCGTCGACGAATCTCCTACTTGACATTGCGCACATGTTAAATGGCAGGACTGATTATCATATACTAGTAAATAAAAATATTACAAAACAAAATGTAGAATCGGACGTGTTTCAAAAGCAGCAGAGGCTTATTTCTACGTAGCATAAACAGTATTTGCGACTCCGTGAAAAATAGTACACCCGCTGAAACTGCCTCGGAAGTCATGTTGGAGCAAATTTTACATAAACGCTATTTGAGATAGCTCCAATGATTACCAGCTGAGTAACCATAAACAGCTAAATACATTCTTCTGTTTATATGAGCATGTTTGTCTTAGGTGTGTTATACGTTCTGACAAAATCAGTTGTAGAATACTTGTAACTAGCAAGCGGTACATAACTAGGACGAATTTACAGTTACCATGGAAATACGCTATTTTGCCATGGGCATGGGGCATTATCGATCAGATCATGATCTTGTTTATTTATGCGTCACGTGTTCTTTGGATTTTAAGAAATTAATATATCATGCATTGGGTTTCTAGTGCTTTACGATCCCAAAAACATAACATGTTGTGAAAACCTCAACCGGGACTCGAACGCAGTGTCTCTGGCTTACCGTACCAGTGCTCTACCAACTGAGCTATATATGGCACACGGTTTGCAATCCATTATTCGCCATTTACATGTACCTGGTAACATGTATACTGAAAGGAAAAAGAAACGCGGCACGGGAATTTCCGCTAAATATTGTATACACTGCACACTCAATTCCATATATATTCCAAGGAAATCCCAAGATGTTTTAATCACATTACTCGTTGTAACAAGAAATTCGTAAATGTTCCTCTGAAAAATAGAGCCAGTTTAGTACTGTATTTAACGTAAAGTGTTTGCGAACTTTTGCATCCTAAGTTTGCACCAAAAGCGTACTCTGTCAATAATGAAACTTTGCAGTAATACTATTTGCTGTGTTACGTGTTGTTTTAGTATTTTTCCGAAAGAAAATATCTTACGTAGCTATGTACCATTCGATTAACAGCAGCATTTTGTATATACAATATATAGCGGAAATTCCCGTGTCGCGTTTCTTTTTCCTTTCAGTATATAAACAGCACGATACTGTTTTAAAAATCATCATGTAGTTATAGGTAATTAAATTTGTATTGGGGATATACGCACGTGTTCTTCCGCGTAACAATATTGCGCGACTTTCGAAGCACAATATGTATACAAGGAAGAACGAGTGTATATATCCCAATACAAATATAATAACCTTTTTATTGCATACGCATTTTTGATACAAAAACGAATAATTAGAACAAAACTACAGGTTTTAACATTTAATTTTCATCAAAAACATTTATTTGAAACAAACATACTGTCGTAACATCGTGGGAATTTTCCACAATGAAATAAAAATACGATAATGTTTACATCACAAGACAAGCTTCCTGTGGCATGTAGTGCGAATTGCAACCAATCTCTAACGAGATGCAGAATAGTAGTTCCAGTACAATGAGTTCACACGTCAATATGACACGTCAATATGGGCAATATTGACGTTTCCTGTTACAATGAAAGTAAAGGGAGCTTGGAAATGCGTATGCAATAATGAAAATACAGCAGGCTTGCCGCTTGCCGTTTGTTATTGCTAACACAGACATAAAAATTATTTGTGAAATGTTTGAAATTGTCATTTTACTTAAGTAAAATTTATGCATGAGTGAAAATATGTATTTTGTTTATTTATTGAACAGTCCATTCTTAACTACACCATGTGAGCCTAGCAAATATTAAAAAAAAGTTGTTTTGGAAAACATTAGGTTCCATTTGTTAATTGTTCGTTCGCTGAAGTGTTTACATGCCAAATAACATTAAGAGAGCAGGTTCTGTGTGCTTCTCTGTAAATGCGTCTCCCTCTAACAGCGCAGGTCAGCACAATAAATAGTAATAATTATTATAATTAAAACCTTATTAATTTTTGTGAATTATGTGCATAGAAACGGAGCATTCCTTGCATAAATACGCATGTAAAAGTAGATATAAAAGTCAAACAGGAAATGCAGGATTCATGGACCACAGCCAACCATACACACTCATGAAAACAACAGTTACAATAATAAAAAGGCAAGGTTATGACAAAACAAACACAAAAGGGTTGAAAACAGGGCCACCGTCTTGGAACGGCCAGTGTCAAAAAATAAATAAACAATTATATGACAAAAGCCCTCTGTTATGTAATTCTTTATTAGTAAAATTGATTAAAATTGCATTTGTCTTTTAGGTTACTCAATTTCAAAAAGCATCCCAAATTTGAGCAAAAATACAGATCTAATTTTAAACTTATATATATTGGCAAAGTTACTGTATGTTCTATACGACAATTCCATGTTTGTAGGCAAAGTTACTGATGTTCTATACGAAAAATCCATGTTTGTGGGACAGTTAGACCGACATAGCCCTAAGTTCCCATAACACTGCTGCAATTTGTAATACATCTCTGATAAGACGCATAGGTATTAAAGAGGCACCATTGGTCAGTTGGCTTCTGACAAGTAAGGGTTAATTGGATTTGACTGAAGGGTCGGAACTATGTATTCTCCCGGGTCTATGTCGTAAACTATTATTTACCAACAACTCATAACAACCCCTACCCAGAAGTGTTTGTATAGCACAAGTTAGCAAGCACTGTAAACATCAGGATCAGTATAACGTCATTTTTCAGTACATTTTAGAGTATGTTAGACGGTCGATTTTTGTGGTGGAGGCGGACCACCCACTTATTCCTGGGTAGAACTAGTACTGTATACTTTGTTAAATAACATGAAAAACATAACTCGTACCCACATACTCTTATTTTTTGTCCATGTTAGCGGAAACAGAAGTATACCGTTACTGTAAATGTATTATCCCAGGAAGTCTCGGGAATCGTACAGAGCTGCATATAAGCCTTAATGTCCAAGAGTAGTTTACCTCCTTGATAAATCTACAATGCTGATTTGAAATTGTTCAATGAGAAAATAATACAGTTTTGTTGTTTTTACTCACAAATATGCCATTTTTATTCTAGAATTGCAAATGCTGATTTCTACCTCTAATTTACATTTACAGATTGTACGATTTCCTAAATTTTAGTGCTGAAATAACACCAACAATTGCTTATCTGAAACTCTGGCTAATCTTCTTTAACCAGTGTGAACCACCATGTGTCCTTTAACTGCGACCTTTATGACAACATTCACGCAGTACATTTGGACGTTTTATCTCCAGTATGAATTAATATATGTTGGTTCAGATTTGACGTCTGTGTAAATGTCTTACCACAAAACCGACAGGCATATTTCCTCTCCCCAGTATGTACAACCATATGTGATTTAAGATTACACGGTTCAGTAAATGCCTTGTGACATACTGGACATTTGAACGGTTTCTCACCAGTATGAATACGTGCATGTCGATTTAAACTCGATGATTGTGTGAATTTCTTATCGCAAATATGACAAGCGAATTTCCTCTCGCCAGTGTGAACAACCATGTGCGCTTGAAGATGCGATGGTTCAATAAATGCTGCTTCACATAATGAACATTTGAACGGTTTCTTCGTTTTCTCCGGGGCATGGACACGCACGTGTTTGTATAATGTTGACGATTGTGCAAAATTCTTATCACAAAACAAACAGGCATATTTCTTCTCGCCAGTATGGACAGCCATGTGATCTTTAAGACTACTTCGAAGACTAAATGCCTTGTGGCATTCTGGACATGAGAACGGTTTCTCACCAGTATGAATACGTGTATGTCGAATTAGACTCGACAGTTGAGTGAATCTCTTTTCACAAAGGTGACACGCGAATTTCCTTTCACCAGTGTGAACAACCTGGTGCGATTGAAGATATACTTTTTCACTAAATGCGGCTTCACATAGTGAACATTTAAACGGCTTCGTTGTCTCCGGGTCATGGACCCGCATATGCTTGTATAAAGCTGACGATTGTGTGAAGTTCTTTTCGCAAACCTGACATTTGTGCTTTCTCTCACCAGTATGTACTAACAAATGTCGGTTTAGAATCGATGACTGGGAAAATCTCTTGTCGCAAAACAGACACGCGAATTTCTTCTCACCAGTGTGAATAACCATATGCGATTTAAGTTTACATTTTTCAGTGAACGCCATGTCGCAATCTGAACATTTGAACGGTTTCTCCCCGGTATGTATACGCGTGTGTCTTTTCAGGAGGAAAGCTGTTACAAACGTTTTATTGCAAACCAGGCATATGTGACTTCCCCTTTCAGCTTTAGCAACTGTATGATTACTAAGATCTGAGTTATTACAATTCATTTGTTTCTCCTGATTTTGTTTGCAATTTTGGCTTGCTATGTTAGATGACGCAGACACTTGTAGATGCTTCTCGTCACTGTGTAATGTCATTTTTAAATTGAGTGGCTGGGTCGAGCTGACACTAATGTTAAATGATTTGTAACAGAGTTTGTTTTCATCTGAACGAATATCATTTGTAGCATTATCCTTTAAAGCTACGTTACATTCTGAATAAATTCCCGATTCGCCATCGCCAGAAATCATTGGTTGTTCACATAGACCTGTTGGTGGCATTTCTTCATAATCCCCCTCCTTCGGATCGACGATTACGGATTCCATCACGTCTTTTGTTGTCAAAGACATGGTCATGACCTAGTAATGTCGCACACAATCAAACTGACTCGTGATGCTAACATATCGTGCACAGGTATGACCAGTTGTCGATATCTTTATGGATATTCTGGAACAAACAAAACAAATGAAATCACTTAAAGCTACAGAGTCCCTATATTAATCGATTTCTTCTTTGTAGGCGTGTCTTTATTTGTAACTTCATGTTCACCAGCTCATGTCGAAATCGGGTATTTAAGCGAGCAAATATAGCGAAGGAAATCATTTACTGTATATAAATCGACCAGTGCACATCGTACCTACACACAGGTAACAGTAATTTCTACAAAAAAAAAAGTTAGCTTCTTTCGAGGCTCGAACACACGACCTTCTGATTTGAAGTCCTGTGCTCTATCCACTGAACTACAACGCTACTTGAGAAATAGTATACTAACTACCATATATTATGAGGCAAAATAACTTAACATATTTGAACGCAACTAATGATGGATCAATAAATATGCAGTCCATATTGTCGCACGTGTAAATTAACATTGCCTGGTGTAATACTGTATCTTATCAGTATGAAACTAATACTTCGCCTCAAATCAACCATATCTCGAGTTGTTATTTAGCGCTTGATGAGCTTGTGTGCGCGCTCTTGTTATTATGTAATGCCTATTTAGTGTTAAAAATGCTACAAAATACCAATTAATAGCAGTGGTCTAGAGGTTCAGCGTACATCTTTCAAATCTTACAGGTGCAAGACTGTGGTTCAAATCCTGTTCCGGGCAACTATTTTTTTATCACATATATTCTGGAGCCGTATATTTATCGATGTTACCTGTACGGAGGCTAAATAAAAATGTGACATTTTACGTATCGATTTCTCCTTATATACCGACGTTTGGGGTGTTCATCGATTTGAAACTACTTCACATGTGACTCATTCATATTCATGAGTTATTACCAGTTAAAATAGGGACTGTACAGCTTTAAATCAATAAATCGTTCTTCCTCATGCCAGAATACAGACACAAGTTATGTTTTCCAGTGGGGTTTTTTATCGCTTTTTCCATCGGTCAATACTGAATCATTCTCACAGCGCATACAACGTATTAACAAATGGTACAGGGAATAACTGAATTGAATTGGGGTTTTACGGCCCACCAATACAAGAAAGGTTATCTATACATGGATGAACATGCCAGGATCATATTCCATTTACATCTAGATAAAATATGGAGAATGGACCTAGAACCTTCTATCCTGCAGAACTGCAGAGTTGCTGCAAATTCTATTGTAGACACTCCATTTACGACGGAGCCATGTGTCCACATTTGCATATGTGGTGTCATGAAGAAAGCCTTGAATGAGCATGATAAAAATGACAAAATGAACATGAAGGCGGTGACCTACCCCTCTGCCTCTAGCGGGATTTACAGTGGATGTATTCTACCCCAGCAGGGGATACAGGGAATAAAACAAACGTCGGATTTAGTACATATCTAGATGTGTTCAAGGGTATGGATGCCCCGATTTAGCGCTGTCAGTGACAAATACATATTCAATAAAGTGTGTTAGTATGTTAATGTTATTCTCACTGACCTGTTTTAGTAGGAACATGTTGCTATCATGTAGATGTGTGTATGAAGTTTGAAAGCTGTGAAGCTGTTTTTATGTGACAATCAACTAAATTAACGGAGTATGAAAAGTAGGTCAATGTAATTCATGTAAACCTACTTTTTATAGAAACGTATTGCTGGTATGTTAAAAGATGTATGAATGTTGATATCAGAATAATGGTCTTTAAATAACAAAACAAACTGAATATGTAACACTTTAACGTAAATGAACAAGGTTACAGGTACAACCAGTCGGATATGGAATGCATATGGAATATACTGGTGGCATACATTGTATAGATGTAGGTGTGTATGAAGTTTAAAGGTGTATGACTTTTGGTATAAGACTAATGGCCTTAATAATTGTTTGTTTGTTTGTTTGTTTGTTTGTATGGTGTTTTACGTCATTTTCAACACATATAAGGTTGTATATGACTGTCGATTTTTTGTGGTGGAGCAGGGAGTACACTTACTCCCTGGGTGGAGGCAGACCACCCACTTTTCCTGGGTAGAACCAGTACTGTGCACCTCCCGCCATCCGGGCCTTCATAAAACAAATGAACAATGTACAACAAGAAGGTCAATGTTATGTTGGGACATGCTGGTTTCATACTGATGTAAGTGTGTATGAAGTTCAAAAACGGTATGGCTTTTGGTACCCGAGTAATGAACATAATAAAATAATTAAATATAAAATGTTAATGTAAATTAAAGAAGCGCAAACAGTAGGTAAAGGTCATTCATACCGACCTTTTTTGTTAGGAACATACAACCGTTCAATTTAGTCAGCGTAAAAATACTTAAAAAAGCGTCAGTTGCATAACTCTGCAAATGGATGTGATCAGGGTGATGCGAGGAATTACATAAACTGAATAGCATATTCATACATCTATATACATATATTAAATTTTATAATAATATTAATTTAGTTATATATACATCAGAATAAAATTACATCTTATCTTGTATCCGTCTTTATAATTTCTATATACAGGTATAGCACTAGTAAAGGTATGTTGTACTAATTAAATGCCAACTATAATTTTGACATTGACTAATTGACAAATGGAGATACTATAGCAAAGGGAGGTAAGCGACACCGTTTCATGACGTTCTGGTCCTAAGCTAGTTCGACCAAATTCTGACATTACAAATAGAGATACTATAACAAATGGAGGTAAACAACACTATTTCGTGAAGTTTTGGTTCTAAGCTTGTTCGAACACACTCTGACACTACAAATGGATCTACCATAACAAAAAGTTGTAAACGATACCGTTTCATTAAGTGTTGGTCCTAAGCTAGTTCGATCACACCCTGGCACTACAAATGGAGATACTATAACAAAGGGAGGTAAACAACACCGTTTCACGAAGTTTTGGTCCTAAGCTTGTTCGACCCCATTTTGACACTTTCCATCATATATATTAACCTTAGAATTTTCCTTTAAACTATTCCTGTGTAAGTAAAATACGTATCGTATTCACTTATAGCTCGGCGTTTCAATGCCAGCTGTTTAATTAATTAAATGATAATACATTATCCTCCAACATTGCGAAACGTTTTAGACGCGGTTTGGGCTCATTTCCAACAATTTTACTTAAAAATACAGAAGTTATACTTAAACTAGTACGAACTAATGAATATGAATGAGTCAAGGGTAAACTAGTTTCAATTTAACAAACATGAAAAATGTCGGTTTATAAGTCGGAAATCAATGCGTAAAATGTCACATTTTTATTAAGCCTTCGTACAGATAACATCGATAAATCGTCTTCCAATTATATTTCATCAAAACAAAATACAAATAGTTGCCTGGAACGTGATTTGAACTGGAGATACTGCACGCTTAATTTGTTCTTATCGTTAGGTATAATCACCAGATCACGGATATGTGTTGGAACGTTGTAGCATTTTTAACACCAAATAGCTATTACGCAGAAACTAGCGCACACACGCGCGCAAGTTGCCATCTGATAAATGAAAAATGTAGATCTATTTGTTCTGAGATGGAAACCCAGTTTCAATTCTTTAAGATACACCATAACACAAAGCAAAGTTAAGTCATGGATATGCGTTCAATTTGTTTGTTTTTTGCATCATAATAATGGTACTAAATACTCGGTGTTCTCAAGAAGTTCCTATAGTTCGGTGGTCAGAATGCCCGACTGTTAATTAGAAAGTCGCTGGTTCGAGTTCCGATAGTGGCAAGCCTTTTGACAGACAGACGAGCGGGCGGGCAGACGACAGACAGACAGACTATAATGCTACCTGTGTATAGGTAGGATTTGTTTGTACAACTCGATGTCTATAAAGTAAATGATGTCCTGCATTAAATATGATCGTTTAAGTACCTGATTTGATTTCGCCATCAGCTGGTGAACATGAAATTTCAAATAAAGAGACACCTACAAAGCGGCATGCGATTTAAGTTTAGCGTATGTAGCTTTAGCGACCTGTTTTTCAAACACTACCTGGTCATTGAAAAAGCATGGAGAGCTAGATTATTTACAACTAATATGCTACCTGACAGTTTAGCTCAGGTATATACACTGAGGCCCGGTTATGTTTTTTCCTTGTATACTCAACTGTTATTATATTGAATACTACTTTGTACTTGACTTTTAGGAATAAGAAATGTTAATACATGTACTCTTTTTTCTCTATGAAGCCATATTCAGCTCGAGGTATTCTCAGCCGCACTGTTTCTCTTTCTGAATGCTCCTCTGATTTCTAATGAAATTAGCATTCAAACATGGACTGGGCAGCGAATCCCCTACATCCTACTACAATCAGGAACAAGCATGTGGTCCAACCTTTGGCGTCACACTTTTCAACAAGTTGGCATCACACCGGTTTTCCCCGGACAAAGTTAACTCGATGATGATCAGCTCTTTAGTGCCGGTAGACCGCTAAACCATATCGGATCTCAGTGTGGTGTAGACAATGTCTGGGGAAAGCCTCATCTCCAGATCCACATTATTTCACATTATTTCACAAATGTTGGTTCTGTGCATAAGCCCACGTGTCTAATTGGTGGTCTTGGCTAACTGGTCTTCTTGTACAAATGGGATGAAGCTATGCTTCTTCCGCTGAACTGGGAGGCAGTTTTCTCATTTTTCCCTTCAGAACATCTGCTAACTGGGTCAGCACTTTGCCATGTCGCCACCTATATCTTAAGACGAGGCTACTTGGCAGAAGGAAAGAAAGTGATCCAGGGTCCCTCGTTTTCCACACACATGTTTTCAGTTTCCAACAAAGGAGATAAGCCGGTATTAGAAGGGCATACAACTGGGACCATTTGAGTCGTTTCTCTGGCACATTCCATCTGATAGATGCTCCCTTGACACCAAGCTAAACAAACTGGGACATCTTCAGCTCCTCCTCTCCCTTCCGATTCTCTGCCTTGTCTAGGTATCTTCTTGTTTGGTTATCAGACACCGTCCATCTTGGTTGGCTGTGCATTTCCAGCCCTTGGCTACATACCGCTTGTTACTGATCCAAGTCAGTCTCGACTCTGCTCTGTTCACTACCTGGCTCAATGACCATTTTATACCGGATCAGAGCTCAATTCCTGCTTTACTGATGCTCTTATCATAGAAGACTCTCAATGTCAGGAGTAGCCTTCCTTGTGTCACATTGAACTCCTCCACCAGTGATGATATTGGTAGAAGATGTGTAGAGATCAACACATGTGGAACTTGGAAGGAGCCATAGCCGCCGACGAAGGAACTTGTCGACTGTGGTTGAAGGTACCTCAAAGAGCGTCAATGGCCAGACGGGTTTTAGTAAAAGGCTGTTCTGTGGACCCGTATCATTATTACAGTAATATTACAATAGTCTAATACACTGGTGTATTATCTCCAGCTAAATATATGCACATGGTGAGACTAACATATTAAGACTACACATATTGACAAAACAATCAAACCTATTCATTTCTCCCCTTTGTCCGAAAAGAAAATATTTGCCTGTTTTCCTGGAATATAGCTATGACGTATAAATCCAGACTGAAAATTTGCAAATAGTCCGATAAACACAGAAGAGAATAT
This sequence comes from Cyrtodaria siliqua, assembly GCA_037043455.1. NCBI lineage: Eukaryota > Metazoa > Mollusca > Bivalvia > Adapedonta > Hiatellidae > Cyrtodaria > Cyrtodaria siliqua. Next base: position 206,014 of record JAWPHD010002420.1, on the reverse strand, counting down.
TTTGTAAATTAAAATCTATAAACATTGAAAAGAGTAAAGAATATATCACAATAAGGGGTTATCTGTATGTAGATATGTAGATAAATCGGTAAATCCCTGTAGTTATCTATATGTAGATATGTAGATATGATAAATCGGTAAATCCCTGTAGTTATCTGTATGGTAGATATGTAGATATGATAAATCGGTAAATCCCTGTAGTTATCTGTATGTAGATATGATAAATCGGTAAATCCCTGAGTTATCTATATGTAGATATGCAGATATGATAAATCGGTAAATTCCTGTAGTTATCTATATGTAGATATGTAGATATAATAAATCGGTAAATCACTGTAGTTATCTATATGTAGATATGTAGATATAATAAATCGGAAATCTCTGAGTTATCTATAGGTAGATATGTAGATATAATCGGTAAATTCCTGTAGTTTTCTATATGTAGATATGACAAAATCGGTAAATTCCTGTAGTTATCTATATGTAGATATGTAGATATGATAAATCGGTAAATCCCTGTAGTTATCTATATGTAGATATTAGATATGATAAATCGGTAATTCCCCGTAGTTATCTATATGTATATATTAGATATGATAAATCGGTAAATCACTGTAGTTATCTATATGTATATATTAGATATGATAAATCGGTAATTCCCCGTAGTTATCTATATGTATATATTAGATATGATAAATCGGTAAATCCCCATAGTTATATATATGTAGATATGTAGATATGATCAATCGGTATATCCCTGTATTTATCTATATGTAGATATGATAAATCGGTAAATCCCCGTAGTTATCTGTATGTAGATATGTAGATATGATAAATCGGTAAATCTCTGTAGTTATCTGTATGTAGAAATGTAGATATGATAAATCGGTAAATCCCTGTAGTTATCTATATGTCGATATGATAGATCGGTGAATCCCTGTAGTTATCTATATGTAGATATGATAAATCGGTAAATCCCTGCAGTTATTTATATGTAGATATGATGAATCGGTAAATTCCTGTAGTTATCTATATGTAGATATGTAGATATGATAAAGCGGTAAATCCCTGTACTTATCTGTATGTAGATATGTAGATATGATAAATCGGTAAATCCCTGAGTTATCTATATGTAAATATGTAGATATGATAAATCGGTAAATCCCTGTAGTTATCTATATGTAGATATGTAGATATGCTAAATCGATAAATCCCTGTAGTTATCTATATGTAGATATGTAGATATGATAAATCGATAAATCACTGTAGTTATCTATATGTATATATGTAGATATAATAAATCGGTAAATCTCTGAGTTACCTATATGTAGATATGTAGATATAATCGGTAAATTCCTGTAGTTATCTATATATAGATATGATAAATCGGTAAATCCCTGTAGTTATCTATATGTAGATATGTAGATATGATAAATCGGTAAATCCCCGTAGTTATCTATATGTAGTTATTAGATATGATAAATCGGTAAATCCCTGTAGTTAATTATATGTAGATATGATGAATCGGTTAATCCCTGTAGTTATCTATATGTAGATATGTAGATATGATAAATCGGTAAATCCCTGTACTTATCTGTATGCAGATTTGTAGATATGATAAATCGGTAAATCCCTGTAGTTATCTATATGTAGATATGTAGATGTGATAAATCGGTTAATCCCTGTAGATATCTATATGTAGATATGATAAATCGGTAAATCCCTGAGTTATCTATATGTAGATATGTAAATATGATAAATCGGTAAATCCCTGTAGTTTTCTATATGTAGATATGTAGATATGATAAATTGGTAAATCCCTGTACTTATCTATATGTAGATATGTAGATATGGTAAATCGGTAAATCCCTGTAGTTATATATATGTAGATATGTAGATATGATACATCGGTAAATGCCCGTAGTTATCTGTATGTAAATATGATAAATCAGTAAATCCCTGTAGCTATCTGTATGTAGATATGTAGATATGAAAAATGGGTAAATCCCTGTAGTTATCTATATGTAGATATGATAAATCGGTAAACCCTGTAGATATCTATATGTAGATATGATAAATCGATAAATCCCTGTAGTTATCTATATGTAGATATGATGAATCGGTAAATCCCTGTAGTTATCTATATGTAGATATGTAGATATGATAAATCGGTAAATCCCTTTAGTTATTTATATGTAGATATGTAGATATGATAAATCGGTAAATCCCTGTAGTTATCTATATGTAGATATGTAGATATGACAAATCGGTAAATCCCTGTAGTTATCTATATGTAGATATGTAGATATAATAAATCGGTAAATCCCTGAGTTATCTATATGTAGATATGTATATATAATCGGTAAATTCCTGTAGTTATCTATATATAGATATGATAAATCGGAAAATCACTGTAGTTATCTATATGTAGATGTGTAGATATGATAAATCGGTATATACCTGAGTTATCTATATGTAGATATTTAGATAGATAAATCGGTAAATCCCTGTAGTTATCTATATGTAGATATGTAGATATGATAAATCTGTAAATCCCTGAGTTATCTCCATGCAGATATGTAGATATGATAAATCGGTAAATCCCTGTAGTTATCTATATGTATATATGTAGATATGATAAATCGGTAAATCCCTGAGTTATCTATATCTAGATATGTAGTTATGTTAAATCGGTAAATCCCTGAGTTATATATATGTTGATATGTAGATATGATAAACCGTTAAATCCCCGTAGTTATCTATATGTCGATATGTAGATATGATAAATCGGTAAATCCCCGTAGTTATCTGTATGTAGATATGTAGATATGATAAATCGGTAAATCCCTGAGTTATCTCTATGTAGATATGTAGATAAGATAAATCGGTAAATCCGCGGAGTTATCTATATGTAGATATGATGAATCGGTAAATCCCTGTAGTTATCTATATGTAGATATGTAGATATGATAATTCGGTAAATCCCTGTAGTTATCTATATGTAGATATGTAGATATGATAAATCGGTAAATCCCTGTAGTTATCTATATGTAGATAGGTAGATATGATAAATCGGTAAATCCCTGTAGTTATCTATATGTAGATATGTAGATATGATAAATCGGTAAATCCCCGTAGTTATCGATATGTAGATATGTAGATATGATAAATTGGTAAATCCCTGTAGTTATCTATATGTAGATATGTAGATATGATAAATCGGTAAATCCCCGTAGTTATCTATATGTAGATATGTAGATATGATGAATCGGTAAATCCCTGTAGTTATCTATATGTAGATATGTAGATATGATTGTTCGGTAAATCCCTGTAGTTATCTATATGTAGATATGTAGATATGATAAATCGGTAAATCCCTGTAGTTATCTATATGTAGATATGTACATATGATAAATCGGTAAATCCCTGTAGTTATCTATATGTAGATAGGTAGATATGATAAATCGGTAAATCCCTGTAGTTATCTATATGTAGATAGGTAGATATGATAAATCGGTAAATCCCCGTAGTTATCTATATGTAGATATGTAGATATGATAAATCGGTAAATCCCCGTAGTTATCGATATGTAGATATGTAGATATGATAAATTGGTAAATCCCTGTAGTTATCTATATGTAGATATGTAGATATGATAAATCGGTAAATCCCCGTAGTTATCTATATGTAGATATGTAGATATGGTGAATCGGTAAATCCCTGTAGTTATCTATATGTAGATAGGTAGATATGATAAATCGGTAAGTCCCTGTAGTTATCTATATGTAGATAGGTAGATATGATAAATCGGTAAATCCTCGTAGTTATCTATATGTAGATATGTAGATATGATAAATCGGTAAATCCCCGTAGTTATCGATATGTAGATATGTAGATATGATAAATCGGTAAATCCCTGTAGTTATCTATATATATGTAGATATGATAAATCGGTAAATCCCCGTAGTTATCTATATGTAGATATGTAGATATGATAAATCGGTAAATCCCCGTAGTTATCGATATGTAGATATATAGATATGATAAATCGGTAAATCCCCGTAGCGTAGATATCTGTATGTAGATATGTAGATATGATAAATCGGTAAATCCCCGTAGTTATATGAAGCAATTACTGGGAAATAACGTTGTAATAAAGTATTGTATTGCATACGCATTTACCAGCTTCGATTTATTTCAATGTAACAGTAAACGCCCATATTGATGTGTTCATGATTGGCGTGTTGTTATCGCATGCCTGATATCGCAAAAAGTGTGCCGTTATACCAGATATCATACAAGGGAGCTTGGCTAGCGATAAAACAGTTATAGAATATCCAACTTGGTGTTATTACACGCGTATCTCATGAAAATATCTCGGCTATATATGCTCCTAACACATCGTTGGACATTCTATAACTAATACTAAAATCACTGTACTGGAACTAGTATTTTCCCCATAGGGATTGGGGCAATTCGCAGTTCATGTCACAGGAAGTTTGTCATGGAATGTAAACATTACAGTATGTTTGTTTCACTGTGAAAAATTCCTACTATGTAACGATAGTATGTTTGTTTCAAATAAATATTTTTGATGAAAATTAAATGTTAAAACCTATTGTTTTGTTATAATTACTCGTTTTATATTAAAATGCGAATGCAATAAAATGTTTATTAGATTTGTATTGGGATATATGCACTCGTTCTTCCGTGTATAAATATTGCGCGGACGAACTTATGCATAAATCCCAATACAGATCTAATAACCTATACATATTCATATGAATTTAAGATATGCAAGTATATTTATAAGTGATATATATGTTTAATGAAATGTTACATTATGTAACAGTGTATCCACACACTCTCCAGACCTTACCTCACATATATCTACTTACATACTTATATCATCCCTTTCCTTTACAAACAACTGTATCATCAAGCCACTTATGTCTGTGTATAACATGTATAACCTGCCAGACAATGTATATGTAACGGTGTATCCGCAATACTAAACCGGGTAAGATGTCACAACCTTCTCTCACACACTGGAGTGCTGTTTAACATAAACAGTGTTTCCATGAAAATTGCGCACCGCTTGTCGGTGAAGATGCTCGACTTTCAAGGCTTTGTTTATTTACTGGGAAACTATGTTGAAGGGCATACTTCTACTTAATTGCAGAACAGGAAAACTGCATGCACTTACTAACCTAATTTTGTAAGTATAAAAGGGGTCAACATTTTGTTAAAACAAAAGTATGAGTTTTAGATCCTGGTTGTTTGATGTTGTGTAATGAAGCCGAATACGTGTGAAGTTTCAATCCATTATGTAGTTTCGGAGATACAAGCGTACATACAAAATTAACCAACAAGTATAGAAGGGGCCATAATTGTATCAAAATAAACGCATGAGTTATATAACCTGTCTGTTTGATGTTGTCTAATGATGCTGAATACATGTGTGAAGTTTCAATCCATTATGTAAGTTAGTTTCGGAGATACAAACTTACACACAAACCCGAACCCAGACGACGACGACGCAGACACAGACGACCATGATCAAGTGATGACAATACTTTTATTTTTCGAAAAAGTCGAGCTAAAAATGCCGTAAATGTAATATCCCTACAAGCTTCGGACTCTTCACTTATTAATGTGAATAACCATGTGTGTCTTTAACTGAGATGTCTGTATAAATGACAAGTTGCACACTGTACATCTAAACGGTTTTTCTCCAGTATGAGTCAATAAATGTGGTTTTAGATTTGATGATTTTGTAAATTTCTTATCACAAAACAGACAGGGATATTTCTTCTCGCCAGTATGAAAAACCATGCGGTCTGTCAGATTACACAGTTGAATAAAGACTTGTGACAGATTGCACATATGAACGGTTTCTCCCCAGTAGGAATACGTGTATGTCGATTTAGACTCGATGATTGTGTGAATCTCTTGTTGCAAAGCTGACACGGAAATTTCCTTTCGCCTGTGTGGAGAACCATGTGCGATTGAAGATGTGATGGTTCAGTAAATGCGGCCTCACAAAAAGAACATTTGAACGGCCTCTTCGTTTGTTCAGGGTTGTGAATATGCATGTGTTTGTATAACGTTGAAGACTGTGTGAAATTCTTATCACAGTCCTGACATTTGTACCTTCTCTCCCCCTTATGAACAAACGTATGTTGGGTTAGGATTGAAGACTGTGTAAATCTCATATCGCAAAACTGACACGCGAATTTCTTCTCAACAGTGTGAATAACCATTTGCATTTAAAGATTGCACTGTTCAGTAAACGCCATGTCGCAATTTGAACATTTGAACCGTTTCTCCCCGGTATGTACACGTACGTGTCTTTTTAGCAGGAAAGCTGTAGCAAACTCATTATTGCAAACAAGACATACTTGTCCTCTATTGAAGCGTTATCAATCATATGCTTGTTCTGATCTGAGTTCATACAATTAAACTGTTTTTGCTGATTTTGTTTGCGGCTTCGGCGTGCGTTGTTCGATGATGCGGGAAAGGGAGGATGCTTCTCGTTACTGTGTAATGTCATCTGTAGCTTGAGTGGCTGGGACGAGCTGACCCTACTGTTACACGATTTGTCAGTTAGTTCTTTTCCATGTGAACTTAAATCGCGTGTAACGTTATGCTTTAAAGCTGTGTGTATAAGCGTTTATTTATCCTCGCTGTATTGCACTAAGCATTTTAGCGAGCAGACCTAGGTTTTAAGTCTCATCCGAAGGACTGGTAAGGTAGGAAATACTTTTGAAATATTTCGATAATTAACCCAAATTCGGTCCTGGCTGGGATTGAACGTGCGATCCCTGGGTTACTAAGCCGCAATGCTAGCCATTACACCATGGCGCTTTAAAGCTACGTTACATTCTGACTTTATAGTGAATGATTTATCATCGACAGAAACCATTGGCTGGTCACCTAGACCTGTTGGTTGTGATAAACACATTTCTTCATTATACCCCTCCTTCGGATCGACGGTTACTGATTCCGCCACGTCTTCTGTAGTCAAAGACATGTCCTACCCTAGTTGTTACAATACCGTCCACTGGTATACTGTTTACAGAGATTCTGAAAAACAAATTTAAAATCACTTAACCTCAGACTAAAACATCACTGAAAGTGATGAATACCACCGTTTAAATTCTAAGTCAAACAAAGGGCCATAATTCTGTAATAAATTAGGTAATAAACAATGGGTGATGTAGAGGGACATAAGGACATCAGTTGTTATGTGTATTTGAAGTCAACCCATTCAAAATTGTTTGAGGAATGCAAGTAATAAACAACTGTTACGCGACAGGACGAGACGCGACGGGACAAAACATTATTACGGAACTGGACGCGGCGCGACGTTACGGACAGCTTGATTCCTATAATTCACTTTACTTTGTGAAAGCGGGGTATAATAAGGACACAACTAATGGTGGTTTCGTTTTGTCCGAAATCTTTATCTTTTACCTACAAGCATGTTAAAAACAATAATAAAAGTGTATTTTGTGTCTTAGTATTTATGGGGGATTAATTTGGAGTCTGGGCTGATTCTGAACGTTCTGGGTGCCTGTGTGTATGCCTGCAGAACAATTGACAATGTTAGTGCTCACGGCATTGCTTTTCAAGAAGTGTTAGGCTTGTTATATTGTTCAGTACTCAATCAACCGATGTGTTTTTTCTTCACAGCATTGAATAGTAGTATAATTTTGTTCAATAGGCGTTCAGTGAAAAACGTGAGCTGACCTTTTCATTGCACGATCACTGAACGGGACTCAAGGTTGTAAACGTTCAATAGTGATTAAGTAAATATGCTACAGGTAAACAGAAACGCTACTCGGAAATTTCAGCTATATTTTGTATGTCTTATACTTAACGCTATTAAAAGTGCAAGTTTTTCTTTTTAGATTTTTTGTATTTATTTTTAATTGTAATGTCTCCAAGATCGATTGTAGTGTTATGTACATGTTAGATCCACATTCCCTATACATCTGGAGACCGATCAAATTTATGTAATCGGAATTATGCGAAAAACACGTGCACACCAAACTTGCATTTTTAATGGCGTTAAGTATATAATATGCTGCTGTTAATCGAATGGAACATGGCTAAATTAGATTTTTTCATTCGGAAAAAAAACTAATACAATATATACACACCAAATGTTTTCCATTCAAAGATGCATTATTGATAGAATAAGCGTTTTTCTCAAGCAGGTGAGCAAACTTAGGATGTAAAACTGTGTAATCTTTATATTAAATACAGTACTGAAATGGCCCAACAATTCATTATTGCTCAAGTCGGAACTTCAACATTAATGAATTTCGTGTTACAATCTGTATTGTGACTAAAATGTCTACAATAGTACTCGCCGCAACCGTTTTTGTTTTGTATTTTCTTTACAAAATGTCTTTGTATTTCTCTGGAATATTACAGTGTACTAGTATTAGGTGTACGTAGTACTACATACGTTTTTTCCATAGCGCAATTTGGAGCGCAATTTCCCAAATTGCGTTTCCCAAATGGCGTTTCTTTTTCCCTTTAGTATATGTAAAAATAGAAATGTGTACATGGTACAAAATAGTCACCCATCCTGTAAAATTCAAAATGTTCGAAATCGTATTCTATAATATTTAACACGGGGAATAACGACTGCTTGTTGTCTGTGTACACATTTGAGTGGATTTGGACTATTATGAATTTGTATAGATACCCTCATTCAAGTTCCTCATGGTGGGTCATTCAAGTTCTCCCTTCATATTTCACGCTAAAACATATTCACTTTTGATGTTAAGGCCTACTGACTATATGTCTAAGCATGATTTCGTATACTGCTATAACCAAACTACAGATAAAAATCAATTCGCGTAAAAAGAGTTTGGCTGTTGTTGTTTTTTTTCCAGTCGAAGATTGCGGAGAGGTAGTCGACCTCGGTCATCTAGATGTTCGCAAACGTAAAGACACAACAATGAGGAACTGGGTAAAACCGGGGTAATCCGCAAACCCACACAAATGCTTACATAGCAAACACGAAGACGTTATTCCCTTGTTAAACTATTTACTATTTTTAGAGCGTCTTGTAGTGCAGCCATTGGGGTTACTGGATTGGACTGACAATGGCTGCACTACACGACCGCTCTATTTCGTGGTGTTGCATAACAAGTAAAGATATCACCACATTTACTTCACGTGGGCAACTTTTGTAGCCTTTGAACGAGGGCATTTCTACAAAAATCCGTCTAGTCTAGTCTATAGGCTTTCTTTATATATAATTTAAAAAAAATACACACTGCGACTTTGAAACAAAATTACCAACAACAAACAAATACAAATATATTTATTCACTCAAAAAACAATAACATGATGTTACAATAAGGATTTGAGAAGACGTGAGGCTTGGCACAAACTAACATACAATGGAATCAATAAGAAATGTAGTGGTCTATGCGGGAGAGAAAACCTTAGGTAAATAAGGTTTACTAAATTTCTCTATTTAAATTCTAACATTTATTTTTTTATAAAAAGGCAGTTTTTGTATTCTGATCTGCTAGATCTATACTGTACTGTTTCCGTCAGCAAATGGTGGTTTGTGTAACTTCTGTAGATCAGACTACACCAATTGCCAACCAATCAGCGGGCAGGGAGAAAGTTCCAGGGTAAATTCGGAGCTATTACACAGAATCTCTTACTTTTGATTGGTTGTCAAGGTAATCAAACCAAAAAATCTTGCTAAAAAATTAAAATTCAACTTTTGAAGAGTACTTATAAAGGTTAAATCATACATTTGTGCAATGTATTCATAATGTGTTGCATAATCAAAGAAAGAAGTATATTTTACATTTTCCTCATGTTTCTACATGCAAATAGGTAGGTCAGCACCATCCGACCCAAACAGCTTTTTCAAAACATACTCAATGTATGGCTTCTGTATGTTTTTTTGATAAAACTAAGATAACTAGTAATAAAAAATATAACTTCCTATATTAGGGAACTCAGTACAGAGCTTAGAGCTATAAGGTAGGCCTATGGAAAATGAATTGGTGTAGTATGACCTGTACACAAATATTAAATTGACTACATGATAAATTGAGATAACTAAGGGAGGTAACCGACACATTTTCGTAAAATTTTGGTCCTAAACCAGTTCGACCCCATTTTCATTGTTTTTCCTTCCAAATAATTTTAAACTGGCCTTTATTTTACCGTAAAATAAAGCCTGACAAATGCGGTCGCGTCACACTTATATGACGTTATATGAAAAAGAAACTGCCTAGATAATGGGCAAAGCACTTAACATTAATGGCTATGAATTGATTGTACGGTACAGTACATTGTTGAATGATAAACTGAGTCATAAAACCAAGAATTGAATTGAATTGGGGTTTTAAGGCGCACCAGCACATGAAAGGTTATATGGCGCCTAACAGGAATGAACATGCCAGGCTCATCCTTCATGTACATTGAGACAAAATATGGAGAATGGGTCTAGAACCTTCTCACCTGCAGAACTGCAGAGTTGCGGGATCTGCAGTGGCCCTATTCTTTGCCCCGAAACCAAACGGGGCACCCGGAACCACACGGGGCTTTAAAACCAAGAAATTACTACACGCTAAGTAGTTTGATGGGTGTTAATGCCAAACAAATGGAGGATTTTACATGAGATGTTTGTATAGTAAATAATTATGTTGCATCATGGGCCAATCTGGCCTAATGGTATTTTGAAAATAAAAACTTTCAAAAACGTCCATGAGTACTTATTCATTATTGAATTTATTAAACGAGTTGGCAAAATGATATAACGCGAGGCTCATATGCGAGGCTCTTGCCGAGCATTATATCATTTTTGTTAACGAGTTTAATAAATTCAATAATGAATGAGAACGAAAGTCAGATTATATTTATCGCATAACTCACATATCGACTTTTATTGCATTAACACACGAAACCAACATAAATCGTGGGAATTGGGGATTATCGAATTTTTTTGACAGCGCATACTATATATACTTATGTGCATACTTATATAACTAGTGGTATATCGAAAATATAGAATGGTGTTATTCCACTCCCACACCGTAAGTTCTGTGATAAAACTTGATATTCCAAGTATACGTGTACACTAACATGGCGAATCCAAGTTAAGCGGACCCACGCCTCTCCAGCAAAAGTCTGGCTAATATAGTTTTAATCTTTGCTTTTCAGATTTAAGGTGGGCGTGTGTTGGGTCCTCCGTCGTTATCATAAATGAACTTACGTACCTTCACCGGAAATAAAAAGTCAATGCATAGACTAGCACTCGTAATGCAAGCCCATGAAAACACAATAAAAACATTACGAACGTTTTAACAACATCTTAAGCTGTCAGTCTTGTGCGAACTAATAAGGTAACATCTGTAAAGCAGCATCACGAGGGAAAATATATATGTTTGTGTTATTTCCCTTGATGTAGACAAGTATTTCCATTGGTGTAGACGATTATATCCCTTTCTGGACACAATGATGTCCCACGCTCAGTGCCTGGACTGGACAACACGAAATCACAGCATCCAAACGCAATGTCACCGTAGGTACCCACTTTACCACAAAGAGCAAAATAAATGTAATGAATATTGATAAATTAGGTAATAGAGTCTGGTCTCAGCGAGTTGGCTTATTTAAACACCGAGGTGTTTAAATAACCAACGAGCTGAGACAGACTCTATCTTTTTTGTAGCATGGTGTACTTAGTAACACTGTGACGTCATAGTGACCGAACTCTAAATTCCAATATCCGGTAGTTATGGTACGGTATAGCCACGCCCCTTTAGTTACCCTAAATTAAACGATTTAATGCTCTGGGAAAAGGAAATGTCACCGAACATGCTATAAAGCATAGCAAATCACACCAAATGAACGTAAAATCCTTAAATGGTCATATAATGCATTATTACACGTGAGTATACATTTTTTATAAAGTTGCTGTTAAATCTTCCCTATAAATCAGTAAAATAATTGTATTTAAAAATATTCCATAAATGGTAATTTAGAAATATGACGTCATAGTTATCAAAATGGTGGCTTCCATAGCCGTTTCAAAAGAACCTTCAAATGATGATACCTTCTGTATTTATCATCCGATTTTGAAGATTATTTCAACCTTTTCCACGTTTTTCGGAACTGTCAATAATAAAGATTGTTTGGCTGTATGTCTAAATTCCCTTTTAGTATCTGGACGATCAACATTCTGTGACAAGTAGGTAACAAGTGGAAGCGGAACTGATTAAACAAATAATACACAAACATATGGATGTTCATAGCTATTATGACTTTTTAGTATCATATTGTTATTTTTAAATAAAGTTTAGAAAAACACAATGCGTAATAAACGACTATTCACAACGTGCTGTGTTACTTATCGTTAACAATATTCAATAGTACTTTTATGACACCCGTTTCTTTTATGAAGTAATAAAAAGTGATTTGAATCAATTTACCAGACCCGCATCATAAGTCTTATTTTAAATAAGGATTTTAGGCTCATTCTACATTTTTATTTCTATGTAAATGTAGAGGGGGAATTCGAATTGTTCATTCCTTTTTGCCGTATAACAATGTTTGTTAGACACTCAATTAGTTTGCATTGTCTAAATTAATTGAATTGGGTTTTAGAACGCACCAACAATAACAATGTCCTAAGTATGTTGCTTACAGGCTTGAACATTCCTGACCCACCCTACATCTTCGACATAAAAATATGCAGAAGGGGCCTAGAACCTTCTCATCTGCAGAGTTGCTGCAAAGTTTGTTTTTTTGACACACCATTTACGTTGGACCCACGATTATTTACACTGGGATCGTGGTGCTATGCTAAGACATACAGTTCCCCTTATCTCTGACTGCAGGATACTCCCATCCTTCATACTGAAGGTGTACCACCACTAATTACATGTAAACTGAATGTAGTTCCTATAATAAAAAGTAATCCCTCCTTTTTTGATGGAAATGGGCATTATAAGTTGGGGAAAACTGCCCATTTCTATTCGATTTTGTGGTAGCGTATTAATAGGTTTTACTGGATCACTGATGAACATTTTCGAAATTCCGGCTCTATGCTTACACTGTGAGCAATGAAAATAGTCAATCAATGAAAACAGCTGTACCGTTGACCTGTTTAGTAAACAAACAAGCAATTTCTTACATGTCTTGTGAGCCCACCTTTACAGGTGATTTTTCAAGTGGAAAATTAGTGTTCTATATTAACATTACACTGCTGCATTATCCATACTTGAGTTGAATTTGCAGCAAATCATTAATATGTGACACTTTAACATTGGTGTCTATGGGGAAAATAATTAGTGGTTTCATACCTGAAGATAATGGGGAGGTCAAATTATTGTGGTGGAGGAAAGACCACAAACTTTTCCTGGGTTATAACCAGTACTCAACTCTCCAACCTCCGCAAGTGAACTTACAAACACTTTTTCACATACCAACACATTTTTGATTCCGACCTAGGATCCGAAGTCACTACACGGCGTTGATAGTGGTGAAAGGCGATTGTCACAGACAAGTGTGCTAGACCACTCGGCCATGGAAGCTCTTCATTGCTCGGGCACCACAAGCCGTGTCTTATGTAGTATATGATCGTCGCATTGTGTACATTCGACATGATGTGATGGTGTATAAAGGCCAATATGTGGCATTACGCAAGATGTACAATATATACTGAAGCGAAAAAGAAACGCACCACGGGAATTTCGACTATATATTGTATAATTCCACATAATATTCCAAAGAAATCCCAAGATGTTTGTGAAAAAAAATGCAGTTAGTTAAAGGACACAGCTGTGATGTTACAGACGTTTTAACCACAGTACACTTTGTTACAAGAAATTCATAAAAGTTCCTCTTTGAAATATTGAGCCATTTCAGTACTGTATTTAACGTAAAGAGTTTGCAAAATTTGGCATCCTAAGTTTGCTCTCAAATAACGAAACTTTAAAGGAATACTATTTGCTGTGTTATGTGTTGTTTTAGTCCTTTTTTTTCGAAAGGAAAGGTCTTACCTAGCCATGTACCATTCGATTAACAACAGCATATTATACATAAATATAAAGCGGAAATTCCGAGTTGCGTTTCTTTTTCGCTTCAGTATACATTAGTCTGTCTAAATATGATGCTATTACATCCTTTATCCTTTATCTTCTTTACAACATTACCAGACCATGTCTGTTGTGAACACTGGATAGAACGTTCGACTCTAAATCCGGTGTACACGGGTTCGAGCCTCGCTGGGTTTCTTAGGTGTGTCCTAGGTAAGACACGTTACCTAGCCTCGTCCGTCGGATTAGAAAGTAAACCGGACTGTCACGTATATCGGAGTCTATCCTCCGAGAACGTAAAAGGACCATAGGAATTTGTTCGACCGTAAAGCTACAGAGTCTTTATATCAATCGATTTCTTCTTTGTATGCGTGTCTTTATTTGTAACTTCATGTTCACCAGCTCATGTCGAAATCGGGTATTTAAGCGAGCAAATATAACGCAGGACCTCATACCGAAGCATTGTGGTGTAGTGGTTATAGTGTCTGCCTTGCATTCGGGAGGTCGTGGGTTCGAGTCCCCTGACCGCGTCATACCAAAGACTTTAAAAATGGAGTAGTTACTTGTAACCCATGCCTGACAAGCAAATAATGGGTAGTACTACGTCTGGTCAAAAACCGTCTGGTCAACCCGGTGTCAGAATAATGTGTCTGGGTGGGGTATCACGTACTACGGCGTGGTATTCCAGTGTGGCAGCACTATATCTGCTTCAAGTAGACTGTAGATAGATACATAGCACTACACACAATCACTCACGCAATAGTCCAGACATAATGCCGAGCCAACGGGGGATTCTTCCCGGGGGCTCATATGGTAGAGGGACTTTAAACCTTAGAAATCATCATCATCGCAGGACCTCATTTATTGAATAGACATCGACCAGTGCACATCGTAACTGTACACAGGTAATATTATGATTTACAGAAGAAGAAAAAAAGGTTGCCTCTTTCGGGACTCGAACACACGACCTTCTGATTTCAAGTCCGGTGCTCTATCCACTGAACTATAACGCTACTTGAGAAAATAATATACTAACTATCATTTATTAGGAGGCAAAATAACTTAACCTATCTGAACGCAACTCACGATGAATCAATAAATATATAGTCCATCTTGTCGCACATGTAAATTAACATTGCCTGGTGTAAAATTATGTTATCCATATGAAACTAATATTCCGCCTCAAAACGACCATATCTCGACTTGTTATTTAGCGCTTGATGTGTTTGTGTGCGCGCTAGTTATTACGTAATGCCTATTTAGTGTTAAAAATGCTACAAGATATGTACGAAGGCTAAATAAAAATGTGATATTTTACGTATCGATTTCTGCTTATATACCGACTTTTCGGGTGTTCGTCGATTTGAAACTACTTCACACTATGCAAGTGTTATTACCAACTAAAATAGAGACTCTGTAGCTTTGAGTAGGAAAGGGTCCCATTATTCCTATGTGTCCTCCCTCTCTACCTGGTGCGGCTCGAAATAACATAAACTTCGTGTTTACGAGTCGTTAAACAACGTTCAATTCAATTCTTTGTAAACAGGAATGTATGTGCCAACAATACATATGACCAAGTATCAAAGTAAATGAGGCAATCACATACAGTTAACTGGGTTAGGTTACCTAATCAAGGTTAAGTTTTGGGAAAAAAAGCAAAATATGATATTGACCTTGGTAATTTTGGCATTACGTGATGTCCCTTGACCCAATAAAAAAATGTGTGAAGTTTCAGAAAAATTCGAGCAGCGGTTGTTGAGATATAGTTGATTTAACATGTGGCCGCCGTCGCCGCCGCCGGAAAAGTGACTACTATCTATCGTGGACGAGACAAAAACAACAATACTTAAATAAATAATAACAATACCTTTGTTTAACGATTACATAGTATCACACGAAATGTCTAACGTACATGAATGGTCCTCACATAAAACGTAAACAGACTGTAAAAGCCTTTAAAACAATTTATAAAGTTAACACACGTGTAGAAACTTAATGCCACACATTAACTATTGTATAACAGTGCCAACATGAATAACATGTCCATGAGTATGTGGCTCATACAATGTACTACATGTAATGCCAATTACAAAATCCAAAAACTATTGATATGTGTGCATTAGAAATATAAAAATATTAACATTAGACATATATACTAAAATGTACAGTGCTTAATGAAATAAAGTACATGGAATTCGTGTTTGTATGATGTTTTACGTCATTTTCAACATGTAAGGTTATATATGACGGTCGAATTTTTTGTGATGGAGGCAGGGCACCCACTTTTCCTGGGTAGAACCAGTACGCTACACACCCCGCCATCCGTAAAAATCGACACTTCCTCGCTTACAAGTCGAGCTCCCAGTGGGATTCTAACCCTCAGTAAGATACACGGAATTTAAGAATAATTTAAGAATACCTTGGAATTGTAATATAAAAGAGCGTTGGTTGATTGCTATTTTACGTCAATTTCAGCACATTTTATGCTATATATGATGGTCGATATTTTCGTGGAAGCGGTAGACCACCAATTTTTCCTGGGTAAGACCAGACCAGTACGGTATACCTCCCGCCATTTCTCACACGTCGAGCTCCCAGTAGTATTCAAACCCGCAGTGGTGAGAGGAAGGAAGGGTCCAAATGCAGCGTCTTCACCATCCCTGGGCCACTTACATACATAAGAATATAGAAGTATATGGTGAAGGTTCCAAATGCAGCGTCTTCACCATCCTCGGGCCACTTACATACATAAGAATATATAATTATATGGTGAAGGTATAGAAAAATAGCTTAATAAAACTTTACATATTAAAACCAAAATATTGCTAAAATAATCACTAATATTAAATTTACATTAGATACAATGAACAGTATAAGTAAAACAACTAAAAGGGTGTACCACGGAACACTTGTGTCGCCTGAAATGTGTTTATTACAGAAAGGACAATCTAGCTATAAAGTTTGAAGACAGGGGATGCAATCTGTTAATTATGGAGAACATTTTTAAACGTTCTATGAAAAGGGGCATAACTCTGCATTGAATCATTCCTAAGAAAGAACCGTATAAAGTTTCATGCCCATAGGTCAATATTTGGTCGTGTTATGAGCTAGGTTAGGTTGCAGGTTAAAGTTTTATGAAAACGGGCATGACTTTTGTCGAAACGAAAGTCAGAGATATTGGACATGTGTAACGACATTCCTTGAAGTAAGATGAAGACGTGTGTGAAGTTGCATGAACATAGCATAAATACCTTTTCAAGTTATGGCCAAGGTTAGGTTGCAAGTTAGTGTGACAGAAGTCGGACGGACATCGGAAAAAAGTGTCATTAAGTATGAATATGCAAATGATTTTATTTGTTACTGACTGTTCTAATCTTTCATCAAGCACAACACAACTGAATATATACTTATCACAGAGCTAACTTCCATTTACTTGAAAATTACATATGACTTTTACTTCATTTAGATGGTTTATGTCCGGTGTGGCTAGTCATGTGTCTGCTGAGGGATGAAGAATATTTGAAAGATTTGTCACACACCTGACACGTGTATCTTCTCTCCCCAGAATGGACAACCATGTGCTGCTGTAAATTACACGACTGCGTGAATGCCGCGTCACATTTTGTACACTGGAATGGTTTGTCCCCAGTATGGATGCGCATGTGATTTTTTAAAGCTAAAGACTGTGTAAATCTTTTATCGCAAACCGAACATACAAATTTTCTCTCACCCGTGTGAATAACCATGTGTCGTTCAAGAGAACATTTTTGTGCGAACGACGTGAAACATTCTAAACAGTGAAACGCTTTCTCCCCAGTATGTGTGCGCATGTGTTGCACAAGATTTGATATTTGTGCAAATACCTTATCGCAAACGTGACACGTGAATTGTTTTTCCCCCGTGTGAACAACCATGTGTTTATCAAGGGAACATTTCTGTGTAAATGACGTGAAACATTCTGTACACTGAAAAAGCCTATCCCCAGTATGAATCCGCTCATGTTGTTGTAGACTTGATGATTGTGTAAACTTTTTATTGCAAAAGCTACACACGAACTTCCTCTCACCAGTGTGAATAACCATATGCTTTTTCAGATTACACTGTTCCTTAAATGCTTTGCCGCATTCAGAACAGTTGAACGGCTTCTCTCCAGTATGAATACGCATATGACATATAAGGTGTCCTGTCTGCGTAAACCTTTTATTGCAAACAGTACACTTGAATTTGTCGGTATGAATAAACTTATGTGTGTAAAGACTGTCGGGACTTTTATACGACAAGCGACATTCTGTACATTTGAATGGTTTCTCATCAGTGTAAACGCGCACTGCATTGTCAAGAACTGCTTTGCATCGGGTATTTTCGGTATTAATCAAACCCTTTTCATAATCAATGTCTTTGGGATCGACATCGGCTGGGTCCACGCCTTCTTTGAGATCGACAGAGGCTGGTTCTTTGCTTCCTTTGGGATCGACAGCAGCTGAGTCCATGCTTACTTTGGGATTTATATTGGATGGATCCATGCCTTCGTTGGGATCGGGAGAGCCTGGCATAACGTGTTCTGTGTTTGAAGACAAGGTCATATCATCCATAGAGACAACTGTGGTGTCTTTATAATAAACGATACCTTGTTACGATCGAGGTCACCAGCTTGATCCAGTTTCTAAAACACAAAATTTAAAATAAATTATTATTAGCAGATCTTTCATCAAGGCTCACAAAATTGCCTTTGGAGGAGTCTTTGAACTTTCGTGGGCATCTAGAAGAGATAATAAAATTCCAACCCGAGGTTTAACTTTTTGCTCTAAGTTGCACTCACTTCGTTTGCATATGAAGTTCTTTATTATTTGGTAAAATTATTAAACATTTCATGTGTCTATTAAGATACCCAATTTGATCATGATGGATATAAATTGTAGGTATATGCAATTTCAACAACTGTTCCAAATTTGAACAAAACTGCAAGTGTAATTTTGAACCTATAGATAAGAAAAAATAACATATGTTTTTTATGAAAAATCCTGGGAAGGGTTTAAACTAATGTTGGTAGAACTTGTTACCCGACCCATTTGTCATAATAATATTTCTATTGTATATATGTGGATAATTTTCTGTATGTAATACATTATTGGCAATAAAATATGTTTAAATCATGAAAATCCATTTTGTGGGACAGTTAGACTTACACAGCCCTAAGTTCTCACAAACATTGCTGCATGCCTTTTCGTAATAAATCTCTTATACGACGCAGACAGTGAGACACCATTGGTCAGCTGGCTTCTGACAAATATTATGCTGGGTTTGACCTAGGATAAAATAAAAGGGATCCACCTCGATCAGAAGTGCGCCAAACGCTTGTCTTTCACTAGCTTGCTTCACTGCGCATGTCACGTTCAAATTCAAGATTTATCATGTTCATTATTTACAGGGGTAAACTTTTTTCTTTTTTTTCTTTTCTTTTTTTGGCACTTTAATTATACCTGTCAATGATTTGTAATAAAAGACATACTGAAATAGTGTTTGCCGTAGTTTTTAAGTTGTAGTTTTTTTAAGTGGGTTATGACTTTGGTTTCAACTGACAACAAGGTATATAAGATTGAGGAAGAGGAAATCTATACGGTTTTTTTCCGTTCCAATCCTATTAACTATGTACTGTACCAATATATATATGTTGTAAAAATGTTGAAATAAAATATGGTTAAACCAAGGTATAATTACACAGGTATATGACTTACATATTTTGAGGATCCAAACCCTATAGGCACAAAATAAATGGCTTTAACCAGCCAGGCAAAACATCAAAACTGGAGCGTCGAATTAAGTTTCCAACTCTTAATTCATTTTCCGCATATTCAATCACGGATAGTTTAAGGACCCGTCAATAAACCTATACTTTTACTTGGCACATATGCATTACTATATGACCTGGATAAAGATTAATTAATGAACGGTTTTGTAGTGCAATTGTGCCGTTACTTAGAGAGTTAGTTTCTTTAAACCCATTTATTTCCATGGTTTCATTCGATACTTTAAGACAGAGCCGAATGTTTAACATACTTATATGCATATACATAAGGCCAAAAAAATAATACCTGTGTTTCCAGTGGCCCGACCGACCCTATTTTTAAGGGGCCGACCCTAAAACCTTTTATGAAAAAAAAAATAATTAAAAAAAAATTAAATTTGTTCTGAACATTGATTTATCACAATATATCGAGGTAAACTGACATCGACAGAGAAACTTTCAGTTGTATCATCAACTTGTATGGGATTTATGAGATAAATGCATGTAGAATCTCACAATATCTTGCTCCAAAAAAAAAAAAAAAAAAAAAAAAAAAAAGGCCTACCGACGGACCTACCCTATTTTTTAGAGCATGCAATAGGAAACACACCTATATTTTTTTTGGCCTAATATAAAATGTATATAAGCAATGTCAATAGGAAGTTAAGTGCCGCATTATTTGTAGTGAGAGCGTCACGTCGTGTGGATGTTTTAAACAGCAACTTGTATTACTAATTTACTATTACTTGTGAGATAAAAAATAGATATATGCCAACCGTGATTCGTGACACTGTTTTACTCGTGAGATTAAAACAAATATATGAAACTCGGCAGGGACTAGTATCAATTCAGTGTATCCAACCCGTTAATATAAATACCAGAGACCTGGATAGATCTCTCTTAACATCTGTTTTTAATTGCTTTAATTTATTTTTCTATTCAGAAATTAGGTGTCAATCGTAACGATATCATCATATGGGAGAACATTAATCCTTCATATAATAGTTTATCCATATGAGAGCCGAGTCCTTGTCACGGGACCCGGCGGGAGAGAGACTGTCCCACATAGATACTCGTGGCGGATTCTTATATTCCTGCACATGTGTACATTTTATAACGCATCAGCCTTAATTCATAATTTTGATAAAGCATCATCAAAATAAACTGACCAATCAGTGACCAGAAATTTGGCACCCCTCTAAATTATGGTAGGTGATAAACTCGGTCTTTATGCTATATGTTCAATCAAGTTTACTGTTAAAATTAAGATATTTACAGTGTGATTATTTTAAAACCATGCATATTTCATGCATATTTATGCAGAATGATTCAATACTATATGGAGGGGCGTCCGTGGCCGAGTGATTAACGTCTCTGACTTGAAATCACTTGCCCCTCAGGGGCCTAGGAATCTTTATGTGAGGAAGCTATCCAGCTGGCTTGCGGAACGTCGGTGGTTCTACCCAGGTGCACGTGCCCGTGCACGAAAATTGCCCGGAGGGGCACCTGGGGTCTTCCTCCACCAGTGGAAGCTGGAAAGTCGCCATATGACCTTAGCTGTTGGTGCGACTATAAAATCCAATTCAATCAATCAATCAATACTATATGTATCCACTCTCATACTCTTTCAAAATTGAATCATCTATTTACTCTGTCGACAATTTTTATTTTACTATAGAACCTAAGGATAAAACCCGAGTAACACAAATGTTATCACCTAGTGAAAATAAGTTAAAATCTCAACATTTTGGCTATGAAAATTATGAATTACAAAGCGTTGAATTATGTTTATACTAGAATGGAACACTATACAAATATTTCATCGATGAACATGTTTTAGCACATGCGTAAAGCCAGTAGGTCATTTATCTTTATCTGGTACGCAAGAACAATAAATAACACAATCATCAACTTCAAAGAACCTCATTTGGAGAAGAATGTGAAATATATAATCTGTTGATTTAATCAGACACAAATAATGAATAGCCAGGGCCTTTTTACCAGTTTTGGGAAGGGGCCTTTTGGCCTAAATTGGGGAAAAAATCCATGTATGGGGAATAAAATTTCCAGAGGTAAGTTTAAATGCATGATTTTAAAAGAAATTTGGCTGAGGAAGGGGTCTTATACAGGCCGCTGCAAAGGAGGGTAAAAAAATCAAAAGCAAAAGCACTCATTCATATCCCGATATACAATATATACGATACATGCTTGAAAATCATAAAAAATACTTTATAACAAACACAATTTAAAACACTCGAATTATATCGATAACAGTCGCAAAATCATGTTATGACATGATCCAGATTATGACCTATGTAATACTTTTGTATGTTAATCTATTAATATATAAATTAACCAGATAGATATTCAACATAACCATATTGAACTGAACCATTTTAAAATGTTAACATATTTAAATATTTTCAATGAATTATCCATGTAAATGATATTCAAATATTGCATAGTCCAGGACCCGTTTTATATTACTTCTATCAAACTAACAGACCCTGCTGCATAGTCTATTAGTCATAGCATTTGTGTGTATTTTTGTATATCCAACATATCTCATAGGAAATAAATAAAACAAACTGTGTTATTAAAATATAATTACCTGTTTTAGTAAATACGTAATTTGCCTGAGTCCTGTAATTTGCCTGAGTCCTGGCAAATTAAAATTAAATAAACAATATTTGGGTCAAAGTCGAAGCAAATTGTATAGGTAAATGGAGATACAACAACAAGGGGAGATAAACGACACCGCTATAATCTAATCGGAATCATGTATATCCACGTTTATTGTTTGTGTTCTGAATTTACAGTAATTTAAAATAGCTATCCGGCCAACTTTACAACCTATATACATCGTTTCTAAACCTACGGACGACGAGGTATATACGATATATATAACTTACATATGTTGAGAATACTAACTCTATAGAGACAATATTTAGACCATGCTACAATACAATTTATACCACAATAGCCTAAATACACACTATGCATCGTGTAATACCCGAGGATATACACAGCATATGTTAGTTATTGTGGTATAAATACAATAGAGCATGAGTCTTGCACGTGTACGGATTATAATGCACTCGCTAACGCTCGTGCATTATATCCCCGTACACGTGCAGAACTCATGCTCTATCATATATGTCCATTGACTGTTCCAAACATTTGACTCATTTAATATGGTGTATTGACAAGAAATGCCATTTGGTATGACAATTCAGATTTTTGTTGATTTCAGATTGTTGTCCTTGGTATTCACGTGACCACATCTCGGCAAATAATCATTCGATTTGAATGAAGTAGGTATTTTTAAGCACGTTATGAAAATAACAACACAAAATCCTCATGTAAGAAATGTGTGAACACGTTTTCTCTTGGATACATTAGGAGATGTAAAATCGTGCTGGACTCACAACACTATTATCTGCCCTTGAATACTCGTGCCGTACTGAGGAATTGTGGTTTTAAGGCGCACCAACACATGAAAAGGTTATATGGCGCCTAACAGGCATGAACATGCCAGGCTCATCTTCCATGTACATCGAAATAAAATATGGAAAATGGGCCAAGAACCTTCTCACCCTGAACTGCAGAGTTGCTGCAAATTCTATCGTAAAAACTCCATTTACGCTGGAGCCACGTTATTGTTTTTCTGCCTCTTTTGATGCGAGCGAGATAGCACCTGAAACAATGCAGGGATCATGATGAAGACCTTTAATGAACATGAACAAAAAATGATAAAATGAACATGAATTTGGGGAGATTCTACCCCTCTGCCTACCCCTCCAAAGGGATCAGCAGTGGCCCTATTATTTGCCCCGTGACCAAACGGGGGCCCCCGGGAACCACACGGGCCGACGTACTGAGGAAGGAGCAATCGTGAACGCTCGGCCAATCCAGTCATTCTTCGGGATCCCGCCTCATGTGTATCTCGGCGCTGCGGTATGTTCAAAATCTTGACATTCTGCTAGCCGGAAGGCAACGGCACAGAAAATAGTGCACTGTTGCTATGGAGAGAACTGTAACTAATGTTGTAATAACTTGTAGTTCAATCCACTTGCATATGTTTCTATGAATATTGTGATGTTGAATTGATGTATTGTAACATATCTGCAATAAAATATTATTAAACTAAATGTAAACAATATAGCCGCTAGCTACACGTGTTTATGTATAATTTGCGTTGAGTGTTTGTTTTTACAATGCAGATGAAGGTTTTATCACTGCTTTCATGTAAATAAACTATTGATGGAGCAATCGGCTTAATAACATTGCAACATTTGGTTGATAACTTTGATTTTGAATGCAAATTGGTTTTGGCGGGAATCTAAGGCGCGATGACGTAACCAATATGGAAACCTGTGTATTACATTCGAGTAATGCTGCGAAGCAGTGTACGAGATGTTGCGAATGAGGAGGGAGTTAGACACCGAACAAGTAGTTCCTCTTGTCTGCTTTTTAGAGTACTTTCCTTTGCATACATTATATTTTTGTCATATAATTAGGTTGAATTTTGATAGGTGTCACGCAAACAAGAAATTTAAAAATGTTTAACTTGGGAAATGTTTGTTAATTGTGTTTGAAATCGCAGATATTGGTTCAATGAAGAATTTAACCCGAAATGCATGTTGTAATTCGTGTTTAAATTATCTCAGTGCCACGAACAAAAACATTACAATGGGACGCTATGTAAAATTAATTGTGGTGTGCGAAGTTTTGGATGAAGCGTGCTGCTTGACTATATTTTTAACTGTTTGTCAAGATAGACGTCCCACTTACATAATATATGGGTCATATTCGAGGGAGGAACGGGCTAGAGAGGTATGTGCTATAACCCGCTCTCTCAAATAGGAAGATAGTTGTCCATGTACACTATACACTACAATTCTTCACACCATGATGTGCTGTATGCCATATTGCTGCAGTATGCCATTTATACGGCTCACTCCGGCAGCTTACGGCATACTGCGTAATATGACTGCTGCAGTACTACATAATTTCTTAAGATGGCTTAGTGCAGCAGTTCCTTGATACGTATCGACAGACTGCTGTAGTATGGACATCGCTCATTTTGGTGTAAGTAAATTAAGTGAAGGAAATATCAGTTATTAGTTAAACAAATAAATTAATCAATCATTTTTAGCCGGGTTTTGACCCGGCTTATAGACTGACGAAAACCGAGTGTGCGGCGGTTGGCGAGCGGGTGTCAACATTTTGTTTTTAATATATCTCAGCATAACATGTCCGATCTGCATTAAATTTTAACAGTATATTCCTGTCATGAGGCACTGACCACAGAGAAAACAAGGTCACTGGCGAGAGGGTGGGGATTTATTATTGTTATATCTCAGCATTTATCTTTAACAGCAACTTCCTCTCATGGAGTACTGACCAGACCCTGAAAACTAGGTCATTGTGACCTATTTCACCAAAATATAGACTACGTTAACCTTTTTATTTAGATTGGTATATTTGTCACTAAATGCTAACTTTTTTGTTTAATCTTATCATTTCCAAGCATTTCCATGTCCCATTATTACAAACTTGGACAGTAATTTGCTGACATATATCAAGCTTGTATAAATATCGAATTGTTTAATTGTTGTTGTATCTATTATTAATAACATGAATGAATAAGAGTAGTTCTTTCAATATGTGAAAATAAAATCTATCTCAGGAAAAATGTTTTAAAACCTTCAATCATTTTTTTTTCAAACTGCCAGTATATCTGGCTCAAATTGGGAAGATTCGTAAAAAATAAAAAGCAAAAGGTTAATATTGTGACAAACAATAAAATATTTAGTATATGTATATACTTAGTTATTTTTATGGTACATGACACGATTCACTTCATCCACAATCTCTAAAAGAAATCAAGAACTACTATTATCACTGAAGGTGATTAATTACCCCACAAATGCAATAAATCGGCAAACAATTTCTACTATGACAAAGGGCAAGTAACTATGCATGGTATCCATGGAGACACTACAGAGTTGTGTCACTAACATTTGCACTTGACCTTGCTTGTGTATACCAAGTTTCAAACGAGTATCTTGAAACCTTCTGAAGTACTTTGCTCCACAACATTTCATCTGCTAAAGTCAACAATACCCAGGCAATATTGTGTTACGCATATCTATATATGCTGGTAATCATGTATACCAAATATCAAAACAATATCTTGAAAACTGTTGAAGTAGTTTGCTCCGCAACATGGCTTGAGCAAGTCCAAGGGCAATAACGGAGCCGCACTATATTTGTTACGCATACCACCACACCCCACACCCCCACACCTACCCTTTATGTCGATCATGTATACCAAGTCTGAAACCAATATCTCTAAAACTGTTGAAGTAGTTCGCTCCTCAAGATCGCTTATACTAAATACAGTGTTTTGACATATCTACACTTGATAATGACAATGCATATCAAGTTTCAAGTCAATATCTTTAGAAATGTAGCTCTAAGTAATTCTCTCCACAAAATTGCTGCAACAGATATACTTATCAACTGACCGACCGACCGACCGACCAACCGACCGCCCGCCATAGTGACTCCAGCATACTCCCATTTTCCAACTTCGTTTTTAGGGGTATAAAAGCAGGTGTTTCTGGGGTTTGTTTTAGGAAAGGTCAGTTTAGACTTCTAGACTTAAGTCTTATTTAAATGTAATTTCGAAAGCTCATTTAAACGGATATTTAGTGTGATTTGCCTACCTGGATTAATTAACTTCATCCCAGTCTTCACCAAACTCACCCAGAATAAGTGTATTGTAATAAATGCCTGTTTTCTTTGGCAATGTGTTCACGTCCAATCGATTTGTACTTAATAGTTTAAATTATTTAATATATTATAGTTTTAACTGCTAGCACAATAGTAGGTGAACTCAAAGACCTCGTTGAGGAACGCAGTATGCTACGTGGAAAAATACTCCAGAAAAAAACGCCACATGGCATAGTGCGTACCTAACTAAACAAACAATATTTAAGAAAAAAATAAATCGGCATAAATCAAACAAAACAATTACTAAGAAAATACTTTTTATTCATTCTACTATTTTAACATAGTTTTGAATAAGTTTCCAGATTGCCACCTAAAAACAAAGTTTCGCAGATTTGGGCTGTTTCAGGTTTTATTACACGAACTATTATAAATGAACCATGTTCATTTTATATATAGAGTTTTATCTCTTTTTTTTAAATTTTATAATTTAATAAGAGTTTTTGTTAACATAATCTCAAAATTAACAACGCACTGCTGCACTTTGCCATATGAAACAGTAAGCATGTAGCACTGCGTTACACTTTGCGACGCAGTATGCCATACTGCAGCAGTAAGCCATATAATCCGCTGCAGTGAGCCATATAAATGGCATACTGCGGGAATATGGCATACTGCGTTGTCACACAGCAGGGGCGTAATGATAGAGTCTACCAATATGGAAACCTGTGTATTACATTCGAGTAATGCTGCGAAGCAGTGTACGAGATGTTGCGAATGAGGAGGGAGTTAGACACCGAACAAGTAGTTCCTCTTGTCTGCTTTTTAGAGTACTTTCCTTTGCATACATTTATTTATCCTTACCAGGTGCTGAATCGCAGCATTTCAGGAAGATATCACAGAAAAGTTTATACAGATATAAGATTACTAGTAATTCCGACGGTCTCATTTTACACATCATGGGTCTAAACACCACGGGGTTATATTTTTGTCATATAATTAGGTTGAATTTTGATAGGTGTCACGCAAACAAGAAATTTAAAAATGTTTAACTTGGGAAATGTTTGTTAATTGTGTTTGAAATCGCAGATATTGGTTCAATGAAGAATTTAACCCGAAATGCATGTTGTAATTCGTGTTTAAATTATCTCAATGCCACGAACAAAAACATTACAATGGGACGCTATGTAAAATTAATTGTGGTGTGCGAAGTTTTGGATGAAGCGTGCTGCTTGACTATATTTTTAACTGTTTGTCAAGATAGATGTCCCACTTACATAATATATGGGTCATATTCGAGGGAGGAACGGGCTAGAGAGGTATGTGCTATAACCCGCTCTCTCAAATAGGAAGATAGTTGTCCATGTACACTATACACTACAATTCTTCACACCATGATGTGCTGTATGCCATATTGCTGCAGTATGCCATTTATACGGCTCACTCCGGCAGCTTACGGCATACTGCGTAATATGACTGCTGCAGTACTACATAATTTCTTAAGATGGCTTAGTGCAGCAGTTCCTTGATACGTATCGACAGACTGCTGTAGTATGGACATCGCTCATTTTGGTGTAAGTAAATTAAGTGAAGGAAATATCAGTTATTAGTTAAACAAATAAATTAATCAATCATTTTTAGCCGGGTTTTGACCCGGCTTATAGACTGACGAAAACCGAGTGTGCGGCGGTTGGCGAGCGGGTGTCAACATTTTGTTTTTAATATATCTCAGCATAACATGTCCGATCTGCATTAAATTTTAAAAGTATATTCCTGTCATGAGGCACTGACCACAGAGAAAACAAGGTCACTGGCGAGGGGGTGGGGATTTATTATTGTTATATCTCAGCATTTATCTTTAACAGCAACTTCCTCTCATGGAGTACTGACCAGACCCTGAAAACTAGGTCATTGTGACCTATTTCACCAAAATATAGACTACGTTAACCTTTTTGTTTAGATTGGTATGTTTGTCACTAAATGCTAACTTTTTTGTTTAATCTTATCATTTCCAAGCATTTTCATGTATCATTATTACAAACTTGGACAGTAATTTGCTGACATATATCAAGCTTGTATAAATATCGAATTGTTTAATTGTTGTTGTATCTATTATTAATAACATGAATGAATAAGAGTAGTTCTTTCAATATGTGAAAATAAAATCTATCTCAGGAAAAATGTTTTAAAACCTTCAATCATTTTTTTTTCAAACTGCCAGTATATCTGGCTCAAATTGGGAAGATTCGTAAAAAATAAAAAGCAAAAGGTTAATATTGTGACAAACAATAAAATATTTAGTATATGTATATACTTAGTTATTTTTATGGTACATGACACGATTCACTTCATCCACAATCTCTAAAAGAAATCAAGAACTACTATTATCACTGAAGGTGATTAATTACCCCACAAATGCAATAAATCGGCAAACAATTTCTACTATGACAAAGGGCAAGTAACTATGAATGGTATCCATGGAGACACTACAGAGTTGTGTCACTAACATTTGCACTTGACCTTGCTTGTGTATACCAAGTTTCAAACGAGTATCTTGAAACCTTCTGAAGTACTTTGCTCCACAACATTTCATCTGCTAAAGTCAACAATACCCAGGCAATATTGTGTTACGCATATCTATATATGCTGGTAATCATGTATACCAAATATCAAAACAATATCTTGAAAACTGTTGAAGTAGTTTGCTCCGCAACATGGCTTGAGCAAGTCCAAGGGCAATAACGGAGCCGCACTATATTTGTTACGCACACCCCCACACCCCACACCCCCACACCTACCCTTTATGTCGATCATGTATACCAAGTCTGAAACCAATATCTCGAAAACTGTTGAAGTAGTTCGCTCCTCAAGATCGCTTATACTAAATACAGTGTTTTGACATATCTACACTTGATAATGACAATGCATATCAAGTTTCAAGTCAATATCTTTAGAAATGTAGTTCTAAGTAATTCTCTCCACACAATTGCTGCAACAGATATACTTATCAACTGACCGACCGACCGACCAACCGACCGCCCGCCATAGTGACTCCAGCATACTCCCATTTTCCAACTTCGTTTTTAGGGGTATAAAAGCAGGTGTTTCTGGGGTTTGTTTTAGGAAAGGTCAGTTTAGACTTCTAGACTTAAGTCTTATTTAAATGTAATTTCGAAAGCTCATTTAAACGGATATTTAGTGTGATGTCCCTACCTGGATTAATTAACTTCATCCCAGTCTTCACCAAACTCACCCAGAATAAGTCTATTGTAATAAATGCCTGTTAACTTTGGCAATGTGTTCACGTCCAATCGATTTGTACTTAATAGTTTAAATTATTTAATATATTATAGTTTTTAACTGCTAGCACAATAGTAGGTGAACTCAAAGACCTCGTTGAGGAACGCAGTATGCCATGTGGAAAAATACTCCAGAAAAAAACGCCACATGGCATAGTGCGTACCTAACTAAACAAACAATATTTAAGAAAAAAATAAATCGGCATAAATCAAACAAAACAATTACTAAGAAAATACTTTTTATTCATTCTACTATTTTAACATAGTTTTGAATAAGTTTCCAGATTGCCACCTAAAAACAAAGTTTCGCAGATTTAGGCTGTTTCAGGTTATTACACGAAATAATGAACCATGTTCATTTTTATATATAGAGTTTTATCTCTTTTTTTTAAATTTTATAATTTAATAAGAGTTTTTGTTAACATAATCTCAAAATTAACAACGCACTGCTGCACTTTGCCATATGAAACAGTAAGCATGTAGCACTGCGTTACACTTTGCGACGCAGTATGCCATACTGCAGCAGTAAGCCATATAATCCGCTGCAGTGAGCCATATAAATGGCATACTGCGGGAATATGGCATACTGCGTTGTCACACAGCAGGGGCGTAATGCAGAGCGTTTACCTCGCATGCGGGCGTGGGGTGGGTCACGTGGTTTGGTGCCGAGCCAGGTCAAACCAAAGCAAACCAAAGTCGTCATACAGATGGTACTAGTAGCTATCATGCTTGACTATCGGCAGAGTACATTACGTGGTCCGAGTATTAACTTTCATACCCCATCCAACACCTTCTCCAAGAAGCGAAAACGGGGTGATTTCGGCTTAAAACAGTTTGCATATTGTAAAATTAAAAGATTTAATAGGTAAATTTAAACAGGTTATCACATTTTTTCAGTAAAACATGATTCTAACGTGTTATTTTGCCGAAATATCCGTTACATAATCCTACTAATACAAGCTTTCCCATCACTTAATGGAATTAATGCGGGACCACGTAATGAGTATTAGGACTGGTCGGTGCGGTGTCAGTGACTAGTCAGTGAAGGAAATATCAGATATTAGTTAAACAAATAAATTAATCAATCGTTTTTAGCCGGGTTTTAACCCGGCTTATAGACTGACGAAAACCGGGGCGGTTGGCGAGCGGGTGTCAACATTTTGTTTTCGTTATATCTCAGCATAACATGTCCGATCTTCATTAAATTTTAACAGCATCTTCCTGTCATGAGGCACTGACCACAGTGAAAACAAGGTCACTGGCGAGGGGATGGGGATTTATTTTTGTTATATCTCAGCATTAATCTTCATCAAACTTTTACAGCACCTTCCTCTCATGAAGTACTGACCATACCCTGAAAACAAGGTCATTGTGACCTGTTTCACCAAAATATACGTTACTTAACCTTTTTGTTTAGATTAGTATGTTTGTCACTAAATGCTAACTTTTTTGTTTAATCTTATCATTTCTCAGCATTTCCATGTCCCATTATTACAAACTTGGACAGTAATTTGCTGACATATACCGAGCTTGAATAAATATCGAATTGTTTAATTGTTGTTGTATCTATTATTAATAACATAAATGAATAAGAGTAGTTCTTTCAATATGCGAAAACAAAATCTATCGCAGGATAGATGTTTTAAAACCTTCAATCATTTTTGTTCAAACTGCCAGTATATCTGGCTAAAATTGGGAAGATTCGTAAAATATAAAAAAAACAAATGGTTAATATTGTGACAAACAATAAAATACGTAGTACATTTCTTCAATTATTATTATGATACATGACACGAGTCACTTCATCTCATAATCTCTAAAAGAAATCAAGAACTACAATTATCACTGAAGGTGATTAATTACCCCACAAATGCAATAAATCGGCAAACAATTTCTACTATGACAAAGGGCAAATAACTGTGCATGGTATTCACGGAGGCACTACAGAGTTGTGTCACTAACATTTGCACTTGACTTTGATTGTGTATACCAAGTCTCAAACGAATATCTTGAAACCTTCTGAAGTACTTTGCTCCAAAACATTTCATCTGCTAAAGTCAACAATACCCAGGCTATAACTGCATGGCATTAACCGAACCAGACCAATATTTTGTTACGCACATCTATATATGCTGTCAATCATGTGTACAAACCAAATATCAAAGCAATATCTTGAAAACTGTTAAAGTAGTTTGCTCCGCAACATGGCTTGAGCAAGTCCAAGGGCAATAACCCTGCAAGGCATTAACTGAGCCGCACTGCATTTGTTACGCACACCTCCACACCTTCACTTTATGTCGAGTGTGTATACCAAGTTTGAAACCAATATCTCGCAAACCGTTGAAGTAGTTCGCTCCACAAGATCACTTATACTCAATACAGTGTTTTGACATATCTCACTTGATAATGACAATGCATATCAAGTTTCAAGTCAATCCAGTTCTAAGGATATTGCTCCACAAAAGTGCTGCAACAGATTCACCGATCAATGATCGACCGACGGACCGAACAACCGACTGACCAACAGACCGCCCGCCATAGTGACTCTAGCATACTCTAGCACACCCCACTCTCAAACTTCGTTTTTAGAATTATAAAAGCCGGTGTTTCTGGGGTTTTGTTCTAGGAAAAGTCAGTTTAGACTTCTAGACTTAAGTCTTATTTATTTGTAATTTTGAAAGCTTCTTTGAACGGATATTTAGTCTGATTTCCATACCTGTATTAATTAACTTCATCCCAATCTTCACCAAACTGACCTAAAATAATATTGCAGTAAATGCCAGTTTTCTTTAGCAATTTGTTCAAGTCCAATCGATTTGTACTTAATAGTTAAAATTATTTAATATATTATAGTTTGTAACTGCTTGCACAATAGTAAGTGAACTCGAAGACCTCATGTAGGAACGCAGTATGCCATGCGGAAAAATAATCTAAACAAACAACATTTATGAACAAAATAATCTGCATATATCAAACAAAACAATTAAATTACTAAGAAAATCCTTTTTTATTCGTTCTACTATTGCAAGTTCTGCAATTTAACATAGTTTTGACACCTAGAAACAAAGTTTCGCAGATTTGGGCTGTTTTAGGTTTTATTACAAGAAATAATGAACCATGTTCATTTATATATTATATAGTTTTATCTTTTTTTTTTAATTTTATAATTTAATAAGAGTTTTTGTTAACATAATCTCAAATTAACAACGCACTGCTGCACTTTGCCATATGAAACAGTAAGCATATAGCACTGCGTTACACTTTGCGACGCAGTATGCCATTCTGCAGCAGTAAGCCACATAATCTGCTGCAGTGAGCCATATAAATGGCATACTGCGGGAATATGGCATACTGCGTTGTCACACAGCAGGGGCGTAATGCAGAGCGTTTACCTCGCATACGGGCGTGGGATGGGTCACGTGGTTTGGTGCCGAGCCAGGTCAAACCAAAGTCATCATACAGATGGTCCTAGTAGCTATCATGCTTGACGATCGGCAGAGTACATTACGTGGTCCGAGTATTAACTTTCATACCCCATCCAACCCTTTCTCCAAGAAGCGAAAGCGGGGTGATTTCGGCTTAAACAGTTTGCATATTATACAATTAAAATACTTAATAGGTGAATTTAAACAGGTTATCACACTTTTTCAGTAAAACATGTTTTTAACGGTTTATTTTGTCGAAAAATCCGTAACGGTATAAAATCCTGCTAATATAAGCTTTCCCATCACTTAATGGAATTAATGCGGGACCACGTAATGAGTCTTAGGACTGGTCGGTCCGGTGTCAGTGACTAGTCTACGGCATGATATTCCAGTATTCCAGTACATGGCAGCTCTATAGCTCACCGTTCTGACTTTATAACTGGCTGATCTCCTTGAAACTGATCTTCTTGTGTGAGTGTGTTGTTGTTTTTATTTTTCTTGTTTGCTCTTTTTTGTGATTAAACTGCTTGTATATGCATTTTTTTATCTTGAGCAAGTGTTTTTCTGAAATGGGACATAATATACCGGCAGCAGTAAATGTACATTTAAAATGGTGCGGATGTCACCCCTGGTGACCACATATTTTATTTGTTTTAAAAATAAAAGTAATTTCAATTAGGACATTTACTGGGATAACTTTTGATTAATTAAAATAGTTCTGCACTGAATGTCTATCTGGGAAAAACCCATAGGTAGTATTCACCTCCTTGCAAAATGTACTTTGACACCGTTTGAGATCAATCTCTACCCAGAGAACACTCTTTCCTCATTTAACTCTGTCAACGTCAAAGGAAGTAGGGCGAACGGTTAGGTCACGTGATTATTCAAAAAGGTTATGACGATGTTTATAAGAAATCCTTTTGCGTGATCTGCAAAGTACGATGTCCTGTTAGGGCCATGTTACCATCGCATCTTACCATCGACCATCGACCATCACATCTTACCATGGACCATCGCATCTTACCATCGCATCTTACCATCGACCATCGCATCTTACCATCGACCATCAGCCATCGACTTATCAATTATCATGCTGATCAAGATCTCACGATTACCGTAGAAAAAATGTCTAGGTCGATGGTCGATGGTAAGATGCGATGGTCGATGGTAAGATGCGATGGTAAGATGCGATGGTCGATGGTAAGATGCGATGGTAAGATACAATGGTCGATAGAAAGATGCGATGGTCGATGGTAAGATGCGATGGTCGATGGTAAGATGCGATGGACCATCGACCATCGCATCTTACCATCGCATCTTACCATCGACCATCGCATCTTACCATCGCATCTTACCATCGGCCATCGACTTATCAATTCTCATGCTGATCAAACTCTCACGATTACCGTAGAAAAATGTCTAGGTCGATGGTCGATGGTATGATGCGATGGTCGATGGTAAGATGCGATGGTAAGATGCGATGGTCGATGGTAAGATGCGATGGTAAGATGCGATGGTCGATGGTAAGATGCGATGGTCGATGGTAAGATGCGATGGTAAGATGCAATGGTCGATGGTAAGATGCGATGGTAAGATGCGATGGTCGATGGTAAGATGCGATGGTAAGATGCGATGGTCGATGGTAAGATGCGATGGTAAGATGCAATGGTCGATGGTAAGATGCGATGGTCGATGGTAAGATGCGATGGTAAGATGCGATGGTCGATGGTAAGATGCGATGGTAAGATGCAATGGTCGATGGTAAGATGCGATGGTCGATGGTAAGATGCGATGGTAAGATGCAATGGTCGATGGTAAGATGCGATGGTCCATTGCACGATGGTAACATGGCCCTAACAGGACACCGTATTAACCGTAGCAAAGATAAAATATAGACCTATATTAAATAATTTCAAATATTTTTTTAGTAATTTTTCTGCTATCGAGCTCCGGTTTGGAATGTTTACATATGCGTATCGATTGAGGAGAAATAACTACGTATTAGTTTTGTAGTAAAATAGTCCCGATTAAAACTTAATTATTTTCGTGCATTATTTCAAATCGTGCAACAACTAATCTGCAGATGTTCTGAAAATTATATTTACACAAGAAATAAATAAGTTTTAGGCAAACATATTCCAATTGAACAGGTTTCACCAAAATCTTGTAAATTTATTAGTTGGCAGAGATATATGTGAGTGCAAGGAACCATAACTCTGCGTGGAGATTTCGTTTGAGATGTTTATGTTCGGTTGAAAAAATGGCCCGGATGACTATGCATTCTGTGCAACATTCGGCACTTCTTGGTTTGTTGTCAACAATAAATGAAAGTTTTTAATGTCAAAGTAGTGCATAACAGGTATATTTATTCAATATTACTATAATGCAGGCCTTATTATGGATATATTATTATTAGCATAGATCTACATACTGTGTATATCCATGTTATTAGGATGGAATTATATGCATATTGTCGCATGGTCAATGGTCTGCGGAGGGCGCGTCAATTGTCATTGTAAGATGTACAAAAACATTTTACATGTATGAATTAAATATTCGGCGATGTATATATTAGCGGTCCATGGACTGCAAAGAAAGATAATGAAAAAAGGTCCTAAACATATTTTTGTTATAAAGTACCCTAAGTTAAACAATGCAGAAATCGACCAAGCATGCAACTTCGTCACAAAATAACCTGCAGAAAAATACAAGTTTATAATACTACCAACATGATCGAACACAGCTGCATTTCTGGACAAAATATTCAAGGATCAAAATCATACTGATGGACATTGGCAAGAAAAAGAATAAGTTCTAGTCGGTGATAATTGGAAATATATTTCGTTCATTTAACACATTTTCATTTATTTCACTGCACAAGCACGACAAGTTCGGAGTAATTCAGAATAAACATGATAAACTGTTTGAACTTTCAAACTACTATACTAAATACGACTAGTAGAGTAGCAGGTATAAGTGTATATGTTTGGTGATTTTGTTATGATGATTAATTCACATTATAAATGTGAATTAAAATTTTTATTAAACATTTTTATTAAACTTTGTAATTACAAATTACGCAGCCATTGGAATGAAGCAATCATGACCAATGTACACGTCAGAACAATAATTAGAATCAAGGTTTACAAACAAGTTGACAAACAACGTATATGCATATATACTGACAATACATATTCATTCTGCTAAATGGTTATTGATAACCAGGCACTGTTAAGTTGTTGTATATAAATGGAAATACATTATCTTCTCGCAGTATATCCGAAAAGTGGTTTGATAGTAACATTTCAACGTTATACTACTGTGTACACAATAGTTCAACGTTATACTACTGTGTACACAATAGTTCAACGACTGTGTACACAATAGTTCAACGTTATACTACTGTGTACACAATAGTTCAACGTTATACTACTGTGTACACAACAGTAACATTTCAACGTTATACTACTGTGTACACAACAGTAACATTTCAACGTTATACTACTGTCTACACAACAGTAACATTTCAACGTTATACTACTGTCTACACAACAGTAACATTTCAACGTTATACTACTGTCTACACAACAGTAACATTTCAACGTTATACTACAACTTCTTCCTATAGTGTTTGGTATTAATGGGTAATTGTTTTCCTAAGTATATGTTAATGTAGGGGGTCACGATTGTCCGTATCCAGGAACTAGCCGGCGGCACAACCGAAGATACGGTCATTCTTTCAGTCTAGTAATTGCTGTTGTAAAACACAGCTTTCAGCAACATACCACACAGTATTCTACGATAATCATTTGTCAGTTCTTTCAGCTCAGGAGAGGTCTTGAAAAAGAATACACACAACATTGTAATCTGCTAAACGTAACAACTACTTCAAGTATTCCTTAAGATTCAAATGTAACCTTAAAGTCATCTAAGCATATGAACATATATCTGCTCATAGTAGTTTTGCAACCAAAAATAATTACGATTCCAATTCTACTGGTCCAACAAAAATATCCTTTGCGAAATCTATAAAATAATAAAGACCAGACATCCGGGAATCAAACTATACATCGACGGCTGATTGTAGTTTCAAAAGTCGTAAGGAGTTTTAATTTCATAGTATCTAGCCATTTAATAACATCATCTGCTAACAGTAGCGGAGTTTTAATTTCATAGTATCTAGCCATTTAATAACATCATCTGCTAACCGAAGCGGAGTTTTAATTTCATAGTATCTAGACATTTAATAACATCATCTGCTAACCGTAGCGGAGTTTTAATTTCATAGTATCTAGACATTTAATAACATCATCTGCTAACAGTAGCGTCGTCGTCTTCGTCAACTTCTTCCTCGTCATAAAATTGTTCATCACATGTCCAGCAACATTTCTGCTTAAACTCCGCTAAATGGCACATGTTCATTACTTTGGCTATACTGCAGTAGTCGCTCTCATCTTCACAAACTGAAATTAGAGTAATAGCAAATCTTCATTGGAATATAAAATAAAAGATAAAACAAATAACATGACCTGTATTTAATAATCAGATCATATTCCACAAACTATCGCAAACTGGTAGGAAGGATTTAACCATGTACGAGTATTGAAGTATGAACAGACGAGAACAGAATATATTCTCTTTTTTTTATGACTTAAACAACTGTTTCTCGTAATCTAAATAAATATTACATGTTTTTTTATTATGTAACAGGTCAAAAGAATATATGTTCTTAAGCTTACGTTTATTGGCTATTACTGATCACGTTACTGTAGTATTTACTATAAACGTTACTTTCATGTTTACTGTAATAATAACTAATACCACTACAAAATTTGAGGTTATTATACGATTAACTTTATTGAAATTTTGAGTTTTGCGACGGTAGCCTATATCAGTTGTTTAATGATCCCATTTTATTTTATGGCGACGCGTTAGCGTTGCCGTTTAACACGATTTGCGACCGTTAAACGACTCATATACTGTCGCAAAAGTCAAAATTTCAATACTGGTTTACCCGTATCTAACGCATTTCATTGTTGTTGACAGTTTTATTCATACACGCATTGAAATAAAACTAAATGTCACGTTTTTGACGGTTCACATGACTGGATTTGTGACGATTTATGCACTATTTAATAATCGCAAATGTTTAAATGTCAACCAATCGAAATGCAGGATTTTTGGCAAGTGCGTTAGAAATGAAGTATATGAAATATTGAATTAAATATATCAAATA
Organism: Cyrtodaria siliqua; assembly: GCA_037043455.1. Classification (NCBI taxonomy): domain Eukaryota; kingdom Metazoa; phylum Mollusca; class Bivalvia; order Adapedonta; family Hiatellidae; genus Cyrtodaria; species Cyrtodaria siliqua. Next base: position 167,444 of record JAWPHD010002420.1, on the reverse strand, counting down.
ATACATGTATTGCAATAAATGTAAGAAAGAAATGGATGGATGAGTGAATGAATGGATGAGTGAATGAATGAGTGAACGAACGAACGAACGAACATGTGTGTATAGTCGCTAGATTGTGTAATGTTTTATAAAACATCTAGATCATGTGTCCGCATCTAAGCAACGGTTAGTCCCGGTCGCTTATGGTTGCTTAATATGAATTTCAAATAATAGATATATATAAAAAAAAAAGTATCATAATTAATGTTTAAACGGTCTCAAGTTCGAGGACATATTAATGATTGAATTAATACTCTGAATGGAACACTGACAAATCTGATTGTTATTTACTGTTTATATGTTACTGTTTATTTTACGGTGTGACAGAGGGATGGCTCCACGACTCCCACATACCTATGACAGGGAAATAAATGGGTCTCCGTACAGAAACTCAAAAACAAATATATGTATAGTCAGGTAAAAATTGTCGTAACAAAGCATGTGAACACGTAATTAACGACTTGATAGGTGTCTACTTAGCACTATTGTTTGATTTGCTACCAGGTCAGCTTAAGTGACAATCACAAACTTTAAAGAAACACAGAAACACACGACCATCTTTTTTTCTACCTAGTTTAAATAATATTTACTTATTCATAAAACAGTTCAATATTGTTTGACAACGTACTGATTTATTGAGTATAGTATATTCTAAATAAATTTGCCAAAAAAACAAACAGCTTTTTTCCTTCAAATAGCGCAAATAATATTTGATAATGCATAAAACAGATTAAAACGGTTTGTGGCGAAGTATTTTTTGTTGAGTATATTTATTTTGAACTACATTTGCTAGAAAAGACACATCTTGTTTTTCTTGTTTTTTTGCATCATCATTTGAATGTTGCAAATCATATTTGATCACTGATTTATAAAATAACTGATTTTGCTGGAGAGTACTACTTCGTTTAGTATACATTGCATCATTATTTAGTAAAGCCTATGCTACAAAAACTAAGATAAAATATGAATATTTAATTATTTACCCGATATTTAAACATTTTATATGTAGCTTTAATGTAGAAAGAAATGAAGTTGTCAATTACTGTATGTCCCAGCTCAACTTGAGATAAATTCAACATGGTCGTTCCTTTAATAATAATAATAATAATAATAATAATAAAGACTTTATTTAACGAGAGAACTCATTTGAAACTTGTCAATCTACCATGAGGCCCTCAACAATACAATATATACAATATTTACAAGTAAAAATGCATTTAAAGTGGTATATTCAGTAAATGGAAATATGTTTAAATAGAACTGCAAGACTTAGTCATTTACTAATATATCGGATGGTGAATCCACTGTAAATACAATGTTTTGAATTGATTTACAGATTGGGCATTTTGTATATGGTGGGGAAGAGAGTTCCACACTTTAGAGCCTGAATAAGCAAATGACTTTCTGAATAACTCACTATTGGGTCTGGGGGAATATAGCTGAAGATTTGATGATGATCTTAGATTCCGCATATGGACATTTGAAGTTAGAGTAAATGCGTCTTTAAGATAAGCAGGGGCCTGATCATTTACTGTTTTAAACATAATGATTGCTTTTTGAAATATAACTCTTTCGGGAAATGTCATCCAACTGAGTTCGGTAAAAAGTTCCACAGAAGGAGTATCGAAATCTTTATCTAGGATAAGTCGTGCAGCTCTTTTTTGGAACCTTACAAGTTTATCTTCGAGAGAAGTATTACAATTTCCCCATATCACACAACAGTAATCAAGATGGGGTAAGATATAAGAATTGAAAAATAATTTGCGCATAGGTATAGAAAGGTAAATCTTTATGCGAGATAACAGGTATAACAATGAATTACATTTTTTCAGAACTTTATCAATTTGGGTATTCCAAGAGAGGGTATTGTCAATTGTAACACCGAGTATTTTTTCTTCGTAACTACAATTAATAGTTTCATCTTTGAACTGAATAGAAGGGGCATTATTATAAATATGATGTATTTTGTTCTTAGATGAGAGATACATTATTTTTGTTTTTGATGCATTGATAGACATGCGATTAGTATCGCACCAGGCGTTGACGTTGATAAGGTCATTATTGAGTGAATTTGCAGCATCGACAAGAGATGAATTAGAAGTTGAAAGCGTTGTATCGTCTGCAAAAATATCCGTGACTGTGTTTTCCATAGATAATGGCAGGTCATTGATGTAGATTAAAAAATAATAAGGGACCTAATACAGATCCTTGGGGTACACCCGATACAATGGGTGAAGATTCTGAAGTTATACCAGAAACCTGAACTTGCTGGTGTCTGTTATTCAGATATGATGAAAACCAGGAAAGTGCAGAACTATCTATTTTGTAAATTTTTAACTTTTGCAGCAATATAGTATGATCAACTAAATCAAACGCCTTTGACAGATCAAGAAATATAGTACCAGCAATTTCATTGTTGTCAATGGCTGCAATCCAGTCATCTAATATTCGTATAAGGGCAGTTTGACACGAGTGATTTGCCCTAAAGCCAGATTGTCGTGAATAAAACAACCTATTTTCTTCAAGATGCCGTCTCAAATGTATACTAACATGACGTTCAAATATTAAAGAAATAACAGGAAGTATTGATATTGGCCTATAATTGGCCTTGTCGTTTTTAGGACCCGTTTTATGCACTGGGATTACTTTTGCTCTTTTGAATAATTGTGGGTAGATAGTAGTGAGTATACTGGTGTTAAATATTTTCGTAAGAATGGGGGCGATTACAGTAGCAGACATTTTCAAAAATCTGGCACTCATTTCGTCGGAACCGGTAGACTTGGTAGTATCAAGAGATTTAAGTTGACTTTCAACAAAGGACAGAGGTACCAGTGGAATATTAAATTTCGGAGACGTTCGCATTTTGTCGTCGATGAGATTTTCTAGTGGGACATTAGTGTAATTTGTGACGGGCGCGTTATTTGCTTGATACTTTTCAAAAACTGTAGAAAAGTGTGTACTAAATGTATTTGCTGCCAAATACGGATCAATTATAGGATTTCCGTCGTCATCATTTATATAATTGGACTGAACTTGATTTTTAAATCCAGATAACTCATGTAAACTATTCCATAGTTGTTTAGGATTTCGCTTATTTGAATTTATTGTTTCACTGTAATATTGTTGTTTAGCTTGTACAATGATACTTTTAACTTTCTGCCTCCATATCTTGTAATTTACCGAGTCTTTTTTTTTGTGGAAATAATCTCTTCTTTTAATTGCATCAAGAATATTAGTTTTCATCCAATTTGGTTGATTTACTTTTTTAACGCGTTTCTTTCTTTTTGGGGCATGCTCTTTTAGGACTGCATTAAACATTTCAATAAATAAATCCAGGGAATCGTCTGGACTATCATACACGTCAATTATTGACCAGGGTTGTTCGGAAAGATCATTTATGAATCTAGTTTCGTCAAAATGTTTCAGAGATCTAAAACTTATGGTTTTATGCACAGGACCTTTAATATACTTAGCTGAAACTTTTCGAGTTAAACAAATAGGATAATGATCACTTATTGAGTATAACGGAATAGATACTTCAGATATGTTCTGCGGCATATTCGAAAACGCATGGTCTATCAATGTAGATGAACAAGTTGTTACCCTAGTGGGTTTGGTGACCAATTGAGTTAGATTGACAGACTCCATGAGATCAAGCCATGTTTTGGCATTCCTATCTGATTTGAGTATATCGAAATTAAAGTCACCAATGACAAGACATTCTTTTTCTTCTGAAAATGATTTCTCTAATGCAGCTGTATAATTATTTAGCCACTGTGCATTTGAAGATGGTGGTCTGTATGTATAGCATAGTAGAAAATGTTTAGTATTAGGTTGTTGGATCTCAAGACATATAGATTCAACTGAACTGTTTTCAAGGTCAAATCTTTGAACACATGGTATATCTTCTCTGACGTAAATAATTAATCCACCGCCATTTGTAATTCTATCTTTTCTAAATAGTTTGAAATTTTCTAATCGAAGTTCATTGTCCGAAAACGTATTGTTCAGAAATGTTTCACATAAGCATATAATATCAATATGTTGTTGTTGTGATATAAGAAGTGTAATCTCGTCCAGCTTAGGATAAAGATAATGAATATTGAGGTGAATTATATTGAGCCCCTTCTGTGTAAACCATGTGTCAAAAGTTGGATTTTGATTACAATTAGTAATATCATTAGCATTAAAATTAGCAGTAACAGTATCAGTTTCATTTAATTTAGTAGCATGATGACTTGGACTACATTTGGAATTCAAGAGACTGTTATTAGTATCATTTTTAGCATAATTAACAGAATACTGAGCCTCATGGTTTAAGCAAAAACAGGCATTATTAACACAATGATTTGAACAAGAACAAATGCAATTTATAGAACAGTTATCAGTGTCTTTGTTTTTGTCAAAATCCGTCGAAGTACATTGTTTCACGCCCACTGATGTCCCGGAGCACCCCATAGCTTGCGGTTCTTCATCCAAGGTGGTGTGTAGAACGATCGTTGTGGCTTGTACATCATCTCCGTGTTGTCTTGAGTACTTCTCCCCCCTGAAAACCTCCCTCGACGAAAATACTCATTACTATTCCCTGACTCGTTATCTTGAGTTGACGGGATTCCAAGAACTGTATTTAATGCATTCCTCATGCTAATGCCTAAAGCTTTACCGCCTTTTGTGTTTAAATGTAAGTTGTCACGATACATTGTTGTGTCAGGCATTCCAAACTTGGTGAAGTTTGCATCGTTATTGAGATAGTGGTGCCCATCCTTCATACACATTTCTTCTAAGGAATTGTTTGTTCTATTTATTATATCGTTCACAACTTTGTCGTTTCTTCTTTGCAAAATAGAGGACACTATAATTTTTGCCTTTGGGTTAATGATTTGGATTGTATTTACTGTGTCTCTGAGTCCATCAGTAATATCTTCGCATAAATCGGCATCAGATACGTTGTTTGTTCCGACGTGCAGGATAATGGCATCTGTGTTCTTTATGTAATCCGGATCTGTGTCTGCCATTGTTATAATCGTGTTTTCAATAGTTCTTATTCTTCCTCCTGAATGACTTCTGATGTTTGCCTTCAGTTTTGGATCAGACATCCTTGCTGAACTCAAAATCTTTGTCATCGAGTCACCTGCTATGAACGCTGTGTATGTACGCGCATCATTATTAGACGAGCCTTTGTTCCTCGGATTGGTCATATCTGGCTGATTTAAGTTTCGACTGATGTTTATGGGTTGATCCTTTGACTGTGATTTGTCAGTCTTTGAGTCATTTGTCTGAGCCATAGATCTCTGTATCTGATTTTTTATATCTAACAACTCGTTGACTAATACTTCCTTAAGATTGCCTACTTCACTAGCAAGTTTGACTATTACACTTTACGTTGCACTTTCTACTTTTGATTCGATGCTATCTGAAGCCTCTCTTGATTTCATCAATTGACCAACTAAATCTGTTTTCTCTTTTGAGAGGAGTTCAATTTGTTTCTTAAGCTTAACGTTGCTTTCTTCATAAATAAGGCATTCAGCTGTCGATTTGCAGAGATTTGATTTAATTTGTGCCATAGCACTGTCATTTTCCTCCATTTGCTGACACTGCTCACTTAATTTTTTACTAATTGACTCCTTTTCACCTTTAACATCTTGCAAAATGCGTAACAACTTCTCATTTTCGCTTTTTAATATTTTGGTTTGAGAAAGAAGCTCTTTGAGCGAATGTTGTAATTCATTATTTTCCTTCTTCTGGTGATCTATCTGTATTTTGTACACGTTTTCAGCAGTATCTTCCATAATGTTTGGTCTTACGATTGAGACTGGATGAGGCAATTTAGTAGAATCATCGAATGTCATTTCAGACGTAATTTCACTTGTCATCCCTTCCTCTTCGTTTCTTATGTTACCGAGAGACATATCAACATCTGTTGAGGTATCACTTAACTCAGTTAAAGAATATTGTCGTAAATCAGACACGAGTGATTGGAATGGTTGCTTTACGAGGGTTTCATCATCCAAGTTTGGGTCAGCACTAAACACAGTTATATCTGAATGGGACTCCCTTGATTGGAATGGTTGCTTAAGGGTGGTCTCTTCATCGTCTTTAAAGTCATCCCCTACTAGTTCCTCAGATGCGAAATTTGGTCGGTGATTTTTCCGTTTACTGTTTCCACTCTTGGGCGTGTTGCTTATGTCACATACCGTCGATCGATATGGTTCTTTAACAGGTGCTATGTCTTTATTGAGTTCCTCACTTGTCACGCTTTTAGTACTTGAAACTAGATCAAGTTGTCTACTGTTTACACTCTTCGGAGTTTGTCTGTTTTTAGGCTTACGCAAACTGTTTATCATTTGACTTAGATAAAACAGTGGGCTTCGTGGAGAGTTAGTTGCAGAAGGCGTCACATTTGTACTGTTTCCATGACATGTAGGCTGTGCATTTTCAGAATGATCATGCATTTCATTTCCCCCATTTCTTTGCTGATTTTGACTAGACATTGAATCATCTGTAGATGTGTCCGAATGCGATTCATTCCGATTACATTCCGAAGGCGTAAGCACTTGTGCTGGTGATATACAACGTACGTTTTCGTTTCCCGCGGTTACTTCAGTTTGTGGAGTTGAATGGGTTAGACGTTCAGACAAAGGTCTGAACACTCGGAGTTCCCAATTCCAACAGCCTTTACCTTGTATAAATATCGTTCTATTATCATACAGTGATAGAGCAACCTTCTTGTCGTTTTCCGTTACCTGAGCCTCAATACCATTCCCATTCTTATTTCTGTGTAAGACATAGAGGTCTTCTAAGATGCGTTTTATTTCATTGTATGTATGTTCTGAGTGAACAGTTACTGTAATGGCATCAGACTTTGACGAATATTTAAGGTTATACAGTTTGCTATCATTTGGGTTCGCATCAGTATTTTGGTTAGGATTCATTTTCTTGTGTTGCAACTGTCCTTTTTATATAGAACTATCCTTTGCGATTTTATTTTTTCATGAACAATTTTCAAACAGATTCATTATCATATCAAATAACAGTTTTTCCACGATTGTTTTAACTTACTCTCACAAAAATTTAAACTTGTAACAGCTGTATAAAGCACAATTTCCCAGTTCAATTTTGTCCGCCACGGAAAGTTTGACCTGAGCGTTAATCTGTCTGTTCCATGATGGCAATAATACAATTCTCTGTATTATTGTGATATTTTTTAACAAGTACAAGTCATAGAGAGCTTTCTTTGAAATCCTACAATTAACGCGTTTCGTTCGTTCTTATTTGACATTGAATTTCCACACTATCCAACATCCGGATAGATCACAAGAAATTAAATGTAATAAACTCCAATTGACCCACTAGGAGTGAACTAATGTCTTTTACACTGGCAGGATGGGCGCGAAGCATAAAGCACAAAGAAGTTCTTTATACATGAGTTTATTTCCTTTATAACTGATACACGTTTGATTAGTTTTTTCCACAAATATCATCTTTTTAAAAGCACAGTAAATCCAAAAAATAAATATTATAAAACTATGAATTATTATCTCCAATTTCATATAATTTTCACAATAGAAAGCCTCAAATAATCCGTAAAAAAATAACAGAAATACGGAGCTCACAAATTCACGTCCGATCTCAATAATAGTCTAGTAGGTTTTTAGACAGTTTATAAGACAGACGACAAGATCTAGGCAGGTAAGGTTAATGGGGTATATTTATACTTATACGTGAGAATCATGGCTCTTATCATTACGTGGTCCCGCCTTAATTCCATTAAGCGATGGGAAAGCTGATATAAGAAGGATTTTATAACCGATATTTCGACAATAAAACACGTTTAAAAACAGAGTTACTGAAAAAAATGCGATAACCTGTTTAAAATCACCTATTAAATGTTTCAGTTTTACAATATGCAAACATTTTAAGCCGAAATTAAGGTTTTATTTCATACCCCAGCCAACCCCGTTTTCGCTTCTTGGAAAAGGGGTTGGATGGGTTATGAATGTTAATACTCGGACCACGTAATGATGGTAGTATGTACCTACCATACATACCATACTAAGGTACACCGTAAGAGCTAGCAAATTTATACTGCACCTTCTTGCCGTTCGCTTGTTATATTGCATTAAAGCATTCATTTGCATATTTTAGAGTATTTTGCGCACCATTGTGTGAACAAAAGTGTCGCTCAGGTATGTATGATCTGTAAGCTACCTTTGTTGCATATATGTGCATACAGTTTTCTTAACGACATAAAAGTTAACACAAGTCCCGCAAACTGCTTCTCTGTCGCCATTACCACCCGAAATATTCCACTACGGGTGTTCTGCACGTGTTTACCCGTTGGCTGTCACAGTCGAAAACATTGATTTTTACGACCAGTGCAAACCCCTAATGTGCAGGCTGATCAGGGTTGACACTGTTCGCCACTAAGTAATAATGTTTTCCATAACACTTTAATTATATAATATTACCAGGTTTTCATTGAAATTTTAGCAGAAGATATTTGAAATTTGGCGGAAAAAGGGTTACTAAATCAATCTTTAAAATAGGCATAAACATTATATGCATTGTCTCGTATGTTAAAGCTGACATATCGGCTTTGTTTTGAAATTGAGAACTTCCTTAAAAGATGAGTGTAGAAACGAATGCTATTCAAATTAGCCGTAAATCTAAACATTTGTTTTTATTGTATAATATGTTATGATGTAAGTAATGATCAAATAAATTTGTGTTTCAATGGAGGCAAGAAAATGAATATAGATATAAAAAAGCAACTAGCGCTATGACACATACTGTTCCTACCGATCTCCGAACATGGAGGTCCTTTGCACTTCCTGGTAGCTGCAGGCTGTTCCAGCATGTCACAGCTTCCCAGAGGGGCCATCTTCTTGGAATTGATCCAGACGCAGTTTAACATCCGGGCCTTAAACCCGGTATCGTCGCACTCTGACATGCACTAAAATGAAGTTTAAAATAACGTTTGACGTAATATATTGTGGATAGGTCACGGGTTGGTAAGTTCGTGTTTCATACGTGTTTTACTCGGGTATTAGTGGATATTTGTCTCGGATTTGTAGGATGGGTTTGCTCAGCTGCGTGTGGCGATGGTTCTCTCGATTGTGAATGTTGATTTTGCTTTTCGCTTGCGATGTGGCTATGATTATTTTAAGGACAGTCCAGGTAAGCCGTCGTCTTTAACCTTTGTTGCAGCACTCGACTGCCTCACAGCAGGTAGGCATCTATGTATACATCTTTAGAATCATGAGGAAGTTTCGAAAACATTGCACTCTATGGTTGCCAGAGATTGCCAAAAGGTGATGCATATAACCGGAGGAACAGTCATGGAGAATATTAAAATGATTTCGTCATAATAGAAAATTAACAATCAGTGTGTTACAAATAATAAAACATATTCCGATTTATACAAACCGATTGCACAGACTATTGGGGCTACATATTTCGCTCGGCTTTACAAAGCAGTCGGCAATGTTGAAAGAACGAAATTACCGTCAAGTTCAAAACTGTTGAAAGAACGTATTATCTCAATAATTACATTTCGTATCAAATCCAGGATACCTAACGTCCTGCAATGGCCGATCGAAATAACTACTGGACGGATTATATGTTTTATCAACGAAAGCCTTTAAATTTTTTAATCTTTCTATCGTTTTTTTTCCATATTTGAAATTAAACAAATTGAAAAAGTACAGCTTAAATGATCTTACATTATACTAAAACGAAAACATTCCCAAAAAGATAGGATGGAGGTCAGTCACGGAACTTATGTTCTTTCTGGAAGGGAAAAATCGAAACACGTACCTCTGACCACTTGGACGTACTCCAGACTGTCGTGCAGTTAGGGTTATAGCAGTTTCTAACGTTATCCGGAGGAAAGCCGAGGTCTGCACACAACTCCGCATCTGTAAGGGTATTATTAAACTCGTTCTCGCAGTAGACTTCTCGTCTCTGCAGGGAGTAGCGATAACGGACACAATCTTCATCTGTACACTACAACAGTAGAGGGTAAGAAAACACATTTATATTATATATTCTGTGATGAATTATAGAAATTTCCCAGTTTGAGAAAATCTATAACATATCCCTTCCTCTACTGTGCTATCTCGCCTAGTGTGCAAGATAGCTCAGTAGCCAAATGTTATGAACTAAACGATAGACGTCACGATATTACGTCACGAATTGACGTCATGATATTACTCCGCGCTGTCGCCAAAGGAGTGACAGAAGAAGGAATACTTCTGTCAAAAGACGATTGGAAAGAAATGCAACACAGAATATATATTATATAGTTTAATTATCATTTTTGTCGTGACACGGAAAATAATTCACTCGTGAAAAAGATTCTTGCGATATAGAAACTCGTGCGAAAACGCACTCGTTTCTATATCGCAAGAATCTTTCTCACTCGGGAATTATTTCCCGTATCACTTCAACAATGTTAATTAAACTCTATATAAACCGATAATGTATGTGTTTAGCATTAATACATGCAAAACAAACAGTTTTACGTCACCAGTCGCACAGGCAATGCTGATAAAACGAAGATAATGGTCTTTAGGTGCTTCAGCAACAAAAATGATGCATGCCTTTGTAAAATAACAAAAGGTCCAAATAGGCAGTTAATTACACTGGCTTTCATTACGATATTATAGAGAGAAAAGGATAGAGAGAAGAAAATGTAGTGTTATAGCACAGTTATAGTATTTTTATGCAGTTAGTTCATGGCCAGAATCTAATTACACATTCATTTTTTCCGGATTTTTTCTGTTTTGCTTTTTCACTATTCCCAGAGTAAATTTCACTCAACGATTGGGTATACCTTTTTTTTCGCTTCTGCGGTGCTGGTTTACCTAAATGTGCACTACCGACTTTCATGATGTTTACACTTGTTCACGTGACCGAAACTGAGTGAATCGTTTACCGTTGTTTTATACCGTTGTTTCAAGCTATTACAATCTATAAAACAACGGAAAGCGATTCAGTGCGTTTTGATCATGTGGTCGATTAGTGAGCTTTGTTTTGTTTGTTTCTATGGTGTGTTACGCCATTTTTAACACATGTAATGTTATATATGACGGTCTATTTTTGTGGTGGAGGCAGACAACCCACTTTTATTGGGTAGAACCAGTACTGTACACCTCCCGCCATCCGTAAGAATCGACACTTCCTCACTTACAAGTCGAGCTCCCAGTGGGATTCGAACCCGCAGCGGTGCGGTGTTTTTGTGCAGTTAAGTTCGATTATTGACGAGGAATTTCCAAGTCGGTAGGGCAAATTTAGGTACACCAAAACGAGTGTGTAATTAGATTCTGGCCTTAAATTACCAATGTACAATAACCCCTATCGCTAATTATTCATTTTAATTAAGAAATGGGTCATGATGTCTATCGAGGAAAACTAATTTTCAATTTGATATTATAGCTCTTTAATGTGAGGCCCAGAATATATTTCAAAATAATTAACATTCCTTACCGATGACCAGTTTCCCGCCATCCATTTTACACATGGTTTCGTATTGCAGCTCTGAATAAGCAATGGCGAAACAGCTAAATGTTTGAAGCATTCCCAGTTGCGCAATACCTCGTAGTAATCAGCAGTGATGATCTCACAACTCATGTTGCGTGTCTGGAGACCACCGCCACATGTCACGCTGCACGTTGTCCAATCAGTGGCTATGAGATTCAGAGGTCTTGACTCTCTGTCCACTGGGTCCATGTGCAGCACCGTGCTGTTCATTAAAGTGTCAGATGGCAACGTTGTGCCTTTAACATATTTTTCACGAAAGACAGTTGCTTCCAGCACTTCATACGAAGTACTAAATGTTATGGAAATATTGGCTTTAAGTCCGCCAACTAAACAACTATACACAGCGTCATCCTTCCCCGGACGAGCGTGACGTATACGAAGCGCACCAGACAGAGCTACGCGCGTACGTTTAGAACGTCTAAATTGATTACCATTTTTAAACCAAGTAATTTTTTGTCTATCCAATCCAACATTTGGACATTTAATTATTATGTTTGTTTCGGGCAACACTGAAGCCTCCATCCCCACCAGCAGTTTCACTCGGGATATTTTATTCAGCTGGAAAAACTTCACGTCCATTGTTTTGATCATTGGCTCTGGACACGTGGACATATTACACGATTTATCGGTTTCCGGTTTCATTGTGATGTCACACTCCGCACGTGATACATTTACCACGTCACCGTTACGTATTCGTTGGCATAAAGGTCGTCTGGCTATCACGCCAAGGCCGCACGTGACTGAGCACTGTTGAAAGTAAATACAGAAAACGTATGAATGTTATATGCACATATCTTAAAGTTAGTATGCAATATAATTAAATACTGCATGTACAACACAAACTTACACTTAATCATTGTAGGCAAACAAACAATTTCTTTACATAGGCCTGGCCTAATTTATACATTATAAATTAGGTTCATTGTGCCACTGAACGTGCTAAAGCGGTACCCCTATTGTCAGCCCCTTGTATGTTTGTTATGTCTCGCACTTTACTATTACGTTATGTTTCTGCGCATGCGTGCGTTGACTCTCTGCGCTATGTGTACATGACTTTTGAATCTACATTTATATTTTCGACAACTGCAAATCCGACGTATACCATACTGTGGTGCTCTTACAGTCATACATTGCATGCACATATACATGAAATGAGTTGTACACTTAAACTATCTTCCTTTATTGTAGCCCGGGGTAGAATACAATCACTGCAATCTCACAAACGCACTGCAAAGGGGTAGGACCCATACCCCCACACACATTCATATTCATTTTGTCATTTTTTATCATGCTCATTTAAGGTCTTTATCACGACAGCGCGTACGTAAACGAGGAAATGTGCCTCCAGGATGTAAATGGAGGATGAGCCTGGCACGTTCATTCCTGTTAGGCGCCATATAACGTTAGTGTGTTGGTGCGCCTTAAACCCCAGATCAATTTATTGTAATAACGTGTATATCTTAGATTTCATGTACGTTCGTTTATCGCATCTTAATTGTTGTGACGTCATTAATATAAAATTAAACCAGTGAAGGTGTCCTTTATCACGAACTCACCTCAGACCAGCTGCCGACTGCCCAGTGTGCCGGACAATCGATAGTATTGCACTTTGCCTCGCGATCTGGAACTGGCTGTATACACATGAAGTCTGAAAGAAGACATACAACTTAGTGACGTACACACCTTTCACGCACAATGACAGGGATTAAAGATACTCACCTGGAAAAAAAATGTCCAAAATACTTATCTGTGAAATAAAGGATTGAACATTTCGGCTGCTCACCTGGAAGAGTAATGATATTTGGTCCCTGTGCGTACTCCCGTATACACTCACCTGGAAGAGTAATGATATTTGGTCCCTGTGCGTACTCCTGTATACACTCACCTGGAAGAGTAATGATATTTGGTCCCTCTGTGTACTCCTGTATACACTCGCCTGGAAGAGTAATGATATTTGGTCCCTGTGCGTACTCCCGTATACACTCACCTGGAAGAGTAATGATAGTTGGTCCCTGTGCGTACTCCCGTATACACTCACCTGAAAGAGTAATGATATCTGGTCCCACTGCGTACTACCGTATACACTCACCTGGAAGAGGAATGATAGTTGGTCCCTGTGCGTACTCCCGTATACACTCACATGGAAGAGTAATGTTATTTGGTCCCTCTGCGTACTCCCGTATACACTCACCTGGAAGAGTAATGATATTTGCTCCCTGTGCGTACTCCCGTATACACTCACCTGGAAGAGTAATGATATTTGGTCCCTGTGCGTACTCCTGTATACACTTGACTGTCCTACTCTTTACTCCCGCTCCGCATGTCTTGGAGCACTCTCCATAACCACCAAGTTCCCATCTGTTTATGTAAATGAGAGTGTTTCATACATTATGCACATATGAATTACAATGGTAAAAAAACTGGTTAACATCATCTGGTCACGTGGTCGTCGTTAGTAAAATGACATATGTTTTACCTGTTAATCTAAGTAATGAATGTCATTTTAAGTAAGTACTTCAGAAATTTGCCCGCACTCTGGTTATTACTTCTACAATGTACATGTTATGTTTTCCCCCTACACATTTTGCCTAAACCCTTGGCAGCGGCCGGTTAAATTTGCATGAGGAAAAACGAGGTCGTAGTTTCGCTATTTATTACTATTGATCTACAGTTCTAGAACAGTCGTTATACACTAGTCAAAACACAAAACTGCTTTTATACATTTTAATCCTCATTGAACTAGTTCTTGGAAGGGTGTTTCATATTTCACACTAATGTGCATCGGCTTACTCAACCAGTTAATTAACCATACTTGAGGAGATAAATTGTTTACCTTTGAGGGCACGGTCTGTCATTACAAATTCTTCTCTCTGTTTGAACGTGTGGTGCTTCGATACAGAAGGCGTCATCCACAGCCGTTGTGTTCTCTTTTGTAACACACTTCAAAATCGTTTCCTGAATTCCTGCAATATTTTAAAATGATTCAAATATGCAATGGAAGATAAACTATTCAGCTGGTAGCTATGTTTTTCTTTTGTTTTTTTGCCTTTTTTGTGTACGTGTTTATCTAGAAGGTATATTTGTTCCAGTTAAATTCGCCTTTAATATGTCATGTTAATTCGATGTAAGTACATTTTACGTTGTTTTCCTAGGACTCGTAGTTAGCCATTTATTTAACATTTCCATCCACAACTCCCTTCCATATTTCCCCGAACCTAAACTCCTTATTACCAACACAAGTCCCCATCATCCACAATTCCTTATCATCCGCAACTTACCATCACCCACAAGTCAACATCAGCCATATTTCCTTGTTTCCACATCTCGTCATCATCCGTAACAACCCATCCACAAACCCATTTACAACTCACCATCATCCACAACTTACCATCATCCACAACTCACAATCATCCACAACAAACCATTCACAAGCCCATTTTGAACTCCTTATCAGCCACAACTCCCCATCATCTGCAATTCACCATCAACCACAACTCACCATCCTCCACAACTTACCATCAACCACAACTCACCATCAACCACAACTCATCAACCAAAATTCACCAAAATTCACCATCAACCATAAGTCATCATCAGCCATAACTCTTCATCAACCACAACTCAACATCATCCACAACTCACTATCAACCACAACTCACCATCAACCACAACTCACCATCAACCACAACTCACCGTCATCCACAACTCCTCATCAGTCATAACTCCTAATCAACCACAACTCACCATCATCCACAACTCCTCATCTGCCATAACTACCCATCCACAACTCACAACAAGAACTCCTAATGTCCGTTATATGTAACCTACCTCCAAGACAAGTTAGACTACATTCAGTCATTCCTACGGCCGTCCACTCATACTGGTCATAACAAGGATCTATCATGCACGTTTCGTGTTCCACTGGTTTTTCCTCTGGAAAGCAGGAAACGACATATCAAAACGGTAATAACAATGTGGGAACTAGATGGGAATCTCATTCGCAGCATGAACATTTATATTTCAGTTTTTGTTTCTTTATTTAATTTTATTTGTATTTGCTTACTTACTGACGTAAGTACGTAAGTACGTACTTATTTACTTACTTACTTACTTACTTACTTACTTACTTACTTATTTACTTACTTACTTACTTACTTACTTACTTTACTTACTTACTTACCTTATCTTACTTATTTATTTACTTACTTACTACTTACTTATTTATTTATTTACTTATTTACTTACTTACTTACTTACTTACTTACTTACTTACTTACTTACTTTTATTTATTTACTTATTATTACTATTATTATTATTTTTTACTCTCTTTAGATTCAGGTCGTTTTCTTTGCATTTCTTCTGTTATCTTTTATTAAACTCATTAACGATCAACATCAAACAAACCTTCACAGTCCTCGTCAGGCAGGTCAACAAAGTCGTCCAAATACTGGAGGAACACCTGGCATCTCACAAATCGGAATCTGATGCCTTCCCCGCAGGACTGGCTGCAGGAGTCCCACGTTGTGGTGACAAACCTGAAACAATACGGTGTATAGAGTGAGATGTTAGTGATAGGGCTTGTAGCTTTGACTGTCAACTTTGACAACTTTAAGTCCGCCCATAACTTGGTGGGTATGGTCGTTTTTTATTTAATAGTCAGTTGTGAATCGGAAATCAAAAACACTTGTAAAATAAACGTAACGCAGGATATGACACGCATTGTATCTAGATTAGTGCCTCTATTGATGTTTGAGGACACTTATTGATGTTTGAGGACACTTGAAAGAAACATCATGTCTTTATCCCGAAGAAGTGATTAGAAAGTATGTGTTTCTTTAGTAAGTTGAGATAATTGGTTTATATTTTAAATGTGCATTGTCGTCTTTACTGACAATGTTATCACTCTGCGGGTGTGAGTTTTTATTTAATGGTCATATGATCATTTAAAAAGGATGCTATGACCTCTGGCCATGTGTTGTCAGAATTCACTTTGAACACAAAAATCACGAATACTATAGGGTTAACTGTATTGAAATTTTAGAATGTTGAGACGAGTCGTTTAATTGTCGCAAAT
The DNA here is from genome assembly GCA_037043455.1 of Cyrtodaria siliqua. Lineage (NCBI taxonomy): Eukaryota > Metazoa > Mollusca > Bivalvia > Adapedonta > Hiatellidae > Cyrtodaria > Cyrtodaria siliqua. Next base: position 150,789 of record JAWPHD010002420.1, on the reverse strand, counting down.
TGTGATTAATGGCGACGCGTTAACGGAGCCGTTAAACATGGACTGCGACGGTTAAACGACTGATATAATGTCGCAAAAGTCAATTTCAGTGTTTCGACAATTATTCTCACTTTGCGACGGGTTAATAGTCGCATATTTTTGAGCATCAACCAATCGGATTGCAGGATTTTTGTCAAGTGAGTTAGAATACATATTTACATGTACAATTAAACGACATTTATTGTGAGCTGCATTTTCCTTAGGTCATTTTTTTCAATGTTCACAAAATGTATGTATAGTGACGGGAGTTTATATCTATCTATAGATAAAACTGAAGAAAACCTGGGTTCATATAAGTCCTCCTTAGTGATCGCCTCGTCCCCCTGTGGTCGGGAGTTGTCAGACGAAACCCGGAACTCGCCAACATTTCTTTCTTGTATATCGCCTGTAAATGACATAATAACATTTTATATAAAATAAATATTTATAACTTTTGTAAAGTGTCTGACATTATGGTTTCAAGTGCCCAACCAAATGAAATTTAAGTTTATATTTGAATGAAAATACGCCTAATGATACATAATGGAGCGCTTATTTACTGGGGGAACGACATAAACATGCGAAGAAAAAATATTATATTGCGCATGGCTAACATGCATATTTCAGACAATATCATTTACGTAACTAGTTTTCAGAATACAGTATTGCGATTAAAGTAATGGATATAAACGTACTAGTGCCATTCAAAAGAGGAGATATGAAACAGTTTTCTAAAATAAACTAGACTCCTGACATACAGTTATGTTTATAATCCAGGCTCCGTATTCATAAGTGGAAAATATTACTTAAGTCAAAATTTAAGATATATTTTACAATCTCCTTATTAACCTCCCAGGGACATTGCAAACCATCTATTTGAAGATACATATTTAGATGTAGGTTTTATTTATTCACAACCTTATTTAAAATATTAAGAAAACGTCTTAAATCGATAGAAACAGGCGCTTTAAAAATTGATAAAATTTAACTTACGTTAAGATTTTGCTAAGCAGCTTCATGCACACTCACCTTAGATTAATCATTGCAAAATCGTACATTATACGCTGAAATGGCTGACAGTTTACGTGTATTAAAGGAACAGGTATTATAAAACGTCATGCAGGGATTAGGTAAGGAAGATTATTGCCGGCTTACCTATTTCATATTTATTTATATTTTTGGCGTTATCGATGAATCAACGCGCATGCGCGCCTTGCATGAAGCTAATTCTAATATAACGAGTAACTAACTACCCATGCTTTGCTAAATACGTAAAAGACATAAAGTATTAATATAGTAAAACAAAACGATAGACATGCTTGTATGTGGATATAATGCCGTGCATATTTTCTGTATGCATGCAGCAATACTATTTTAAGTAAAAATATTCAATACGTCCAAGGAACCGGCGCGGTGCAGTGGATTCTACTTTAGAGTGTAAATCCGGAGATCTGTACTTAGCCTCTCCCGGCCTGGAATTCACCAGCCATTCTTCAGACTAGTCTTAGACTTGAGCTCAAGTACTAAAATTGCATTCACAAATATTCCCATTACCGTCATAGATGAGCAATCGTATGAACTTGCTATTTATTAGAATTTATCATATTTATACATAGTCGCTTATTTTGAACGTTTATCCTTTAAACTTATAGATATATGTTTAGTTGAAAGTTGCATACTTGGGCTTAAGTCTAAGACTATTCTCAAGAATGGAAGACTATTCCCAAAAATGGTAGGTGAATTAAAGGTCCTCCGAATTTCTTCGGTGGGAAATACATTTTCTTCTTCCAGCCTTGTCCGTCCGATGGAGACATAAACTGTGCGGTCCCATGTCCCGTGTATATTATGGGAGTCTACCCTTAATGTAGGTATCCCGCCAACAACAGCCACATTTTACAACATAAGTACACCGTTTCTTAACCTACTGATGATGAGGTATATATATATAACTTGCATATTTTGAGAATCCGAACTATATAACCCATCAAACCCCAAAACTGAAGCAAGAGTTACCAACTCACTCATAATTCATTTTACGCATATTCGATCACGGGTATTTTAATAACCCGTGAATTAACCTATACTTTTAATCAACACATGTATATTATTATATGACCTGAACACCTTGATAGGGTTTCGATAAACGTTTTTTTGCTGTTATTTGGCAGGTTAGTTACTTTAAATGGCAGAACCATGGGAGTATATTCGATTGTAAGAGTAGCACACGGTTACCGGATTGCTATATATGTATTTACACACTCTCTCTCTCTCTCTGGGTCGGCTCTGAATAAGTATTGACCAGACGTTAAACGTTTCAATTACTGATTAGGTCACTTTTGATACACACACTTACCAATTAAACGTCCTCCAATATAGCGAAGATCTTAAAAACAAGAAAAGGCAGAGAACCATCATCAAAAAGCAGAGAACCAGCAACAAAAAAAACAAATAAAGAGCAGCCGATTCAATGGAATATGTACATGATTTGATGTATGCGTATCAGAAGGTTCAAATGAATGATCTATTTTAGAGCATGAGTATGTTATGAATTTGATAAGAATACGTATATGGTGCAAGGCCGGTCAATGTCGGTACATTTGGGACAATGATCGATTGCTTTAGCGCAAGCGGCCAGGTTAAATGGTTCTCTTTGCCAAAGTTAAGTCAAAGTTAGAATTGTATAAATGATAGTCGTACATTAGAGATACTTGAAAGTATTATATTTGTACTCTGCAAATATGTAGACGAAATATGTCAGCATGAATGTTTATTTTACCAGTCATTACAACATCCATTTCTAAGAAGTGTCTCTGTTACACGAGACTGGTATCAGTCTACAAATTGTAACAATTCATAAATATAATTTATGTTCATGTCAGTACAATACTCTGCATAAAAAGTTTTTTGTTTTTTTAATTTCATGTTCTGTTTCTCGTCATGACCAAAGTTCAGATAATATCATGCAAGTCATAAGTGGAGATTTTTGTCTCTTTTAGAGCATAGGAAAACATTTTCTAATAGTTAAAAGAGGATTTGGTTTTATGAACACTAATGACTGTTACACCAACTCTCACTTATAATCAGAGAAATCGACCTTTCTGGAATATGTCATCTTATACATATAGTCGTTATAATCTATTTTCATATTAACAAGGACATTGATAGTCTAGATCATCTACGACGCTTGCTTCAAGATAAACGACTAGAACTGTTCTTCTAAAAAAAAATTGAGGTTTGCCGATATTCTGGTATCGTTTCTGATTGGCTGTTACAGATGCACCTTCTATCGAACATATACAGAACGGCAGAAAGACACTAAATTAATAAATAAACAAAGAGGGAAACGTCATTATTATATCGACGAACTAAATGTGGATGGTCAAAAAAACACATTTACAGACACGTGTTGTCGGTTTCATTTTTTTTCTGCACAAAGGGTCAAGACGTTCGTATTTACAATCGAGCGTCGAAGATGATCAAGACTAGGACATTGATGAATGAATATGAGTAAGCAAATCTTTGAAAGTAACTGATTAACAAACACGCATAATAGTATTGCTAGTATTTGGTCCCGCGTGGTGATATAAAGCCCGCGTTGATATAAAGCCCGTGATGATATAAAGCCGGTCTGTATTTATACAGCATAAAAAGTATACCGTTCAGATTGTAGCAAGGAATTCCCGTCGTGCAATTTTTGGCGGTTCGTGGCCTGTCTGTATCCCTGCAGAACGTGTCGCCGATGTGTCTGCAGATCACTTCACGTTTCTGAACACCGGTACCACAGCTGACACTGCACTGTAGGCGGAGATAAAGGTAAAATTAATGGCATTGGCTTTTGCGTGGGAGACTTTAGACGACAAGCACCTAAAATAGAACTAAGCCTGTAATTGTCGCGTATTGTGAAAATTATGGTGGTCGGTTATAGTTAACGATGAATAAATCAAGGGAACGATGTTGTGGTATAGTGAACTATGAGTTAACCAAGGGAACGATGGTGTTGTATAGTGAACTACGAGCTACGAGTTACCAAGTGTATGTGATGGGTGGCTATTGTGAACTTTTGAGATAAACCAGGGAATGATGGCCTGGTATAGTGAACTATGAGTTATCCAAAGGTGTGGGTAAGTAAATGCAAAGAGCAGAAACATAGATCATTCGACATTGCAGAATCCAACAAGGAAGATAAAGTAATCCTATTGAGTCATTTCTTTTGTAGTTAGGTTAATGCAACACAATGAACATTTAAACTCTTTTGTGGGGTTTGTTCGAAAGGTGTTTTACGTTATTTTTAGCACATTTTAGGCTATATATGACGTCGATTTGTGTTGTGGTAGAGGCAGACCACCCCATACTTCCTGGGTAGAACCAGTACTATATACCTCCCGCCATCTGTAAGAATCGACAAACAAGTCGAGCTCCCAGTGGGATTCGAGCTTCCAGTGAGAGTCGAACCTGTAGCGGTGAGAGGCGAGAAGGTTTACAACGCTACGTCGTTAACCCCTCGACCACGGATTGCTTCTCATTTGTGAATTTTGTGAGGTCAAATGGCATTTATCCAAACTACGAAATGCGATAATATTCGTCATGGAGAAACAATAATGAGACACTTACAATTGACCAATCACCTGCGTACCACGTGGGACAAATGAAACCATTGCAAGACTTCCGAGACGACGGTCGGAAACTGTTACAGAAACTATCCCGCACTAGTTGCTGGGTACCATCCTCGAAAGTTTGTACACACGTGACTATCCGCCATGATACTCCTCCCCCACAATCTCGGGTACAGTTTTGCCAAGGACCTACGCGCCATCTGCATAACATTATGTTGAGATATTGAAAGTGTCATGAACTAAAAATAAAGCAAGTAATCAACTTCATGAGATACCACACTGAAACTTTGGATACTGTTACTTAACGATTGACAAAACAAAGGGTGATTTTTGTCTGAACTAAAATACTACATCGGGCGTAGGATAGGTGTTACACGCCCATTGATGTTTGCAATGTGTTTTGTATGTCATAAAATCATAATGCAATGTTGTCATTCAAATCTAGGCTTGTTTTACATCAGAATAACATATTCTCATGACAAAAGGTCCATGTCCTGCCAAATTATCTACAGACAAGTGGAGGTCGTGCATCTTCTAAGAAAGAACTTATCTCATGAATGAATGCACCATTTAAAAACATAAACACTGAGATGCTAACATGTTGTATTCATACACTCATTTCGATATAAGCAAACACTCACAACTGTAACTTGACAATGCTCTAAAAATGTCACAAATAGATTAACAATGTGATATAAACCAAAAGTGGGACACTAAATTAGTAAAAAGGTCGTTGGTTTTGCAAAAGGAAATTAGTATTATTTCAAAAATAACAAATAGAAAGTAATCCCTTCACTGTGTGTTACATAGAGAGACATGGTTTTAACTGGCTGATAGTATACTCGGTAAAAAAAAATTTGGACCAGAGTTTATAAAGTCATATAAAAATAAAACTATTGGACAGAATTTAAGTATCTATTTTTAGTAACCAAGGTCTACCCTACCTGGTTAATTTGGTACCAGAAACATTAAATTTCAAACAAGATTTGATTTTAAAAAAATATCGCGAACACACAAAGGGTCTGTAATTTTTTTTGCAAAGTTCGTAAAAAGTATCAGTTACAGACATTCGAGTAACCAATAAAAAGATTATTATTTTTTTGCAAACTTTCATTGTAAACGATAATTATTGTTGATTGTTGATTTATTGTCAATCATCAACTGAGATAATAAGGGTTATTGTCGAATGTCATGGTTCAGCGATCATTGTACGGGTTCGAACACTGCCATGGTCCAAAACTTTTTTTACAGAGTATATTTTTGCCAAAAATAATGTGTATGCTTTATATCGTAGTAAATGTATTCATATGGACCACTGTTCTTGTAAAGTGTAGGTTTACCGCCACTTATTACATGTAAGCCTCCGAGGTGTAGTCGAATGTAGTTCCTATAATAAAAAGTAATCCCTCCTTTTTTGATGGAAATGGGCATTATAAGTAGGGGAAAACTACCCATTCCTATTCGATTTTGTGGTTGTATGTATAAGAAGCGTATTAATAAGTTTTACTGGATCACTGATGAACATTTTCGAAATTTCGACTCTATGCTTACGCTATGTGAGCAATGAAAACAGGCAGTCAATGAAAACAGCTGTACCCTTGACCTGTTTAGTAAACAAACAAGAACTTTCTTACATGTCATGTGACCCCACCTTTTCTGGTGATTTTTCAAGTGGAAAATTAGTTTTCTATATGAACATTACACTGCTGCATTATCCATACTTGAGTTGAATCTGCAGCAAATCATTAATATGTGACACTTTAACATTGGTGTCTATGGGGAAAATAATTAGTGGTATAATACCTATAAAAGATACGTGCAGTAATTAGGACTCGCTCAGATTCGTACCTAGGGACACTTTTCTGATAACAATTAGTAAAATAGGCTCAGAAATAGGTTTTCCGTAGTTTTTACATACGTTTTGAGCGTTTGTAGTCCAATTTTGTTTATAAAAGCCGTAATTTTGAGTTTCATTTTTTTTTTCGTGTTTAAAATGACGTGTTTGTGAAGTATTTGCAATTGAACTACTGTATATTTTTTTGGTATAAACATGTAGCGTTGCAAGTGTGCAACATGTTTACATCAATTAAATCTGCATGGCAACAGGTTTGGTAGGCATGAAACCACTAAATCTTTCCCCTACCCCTCTAAAATAGGATACTGTGAAAAAATGAAGACTGTGTAAAAGTATTATTCCTTATCATTCAAACTCGACTTGGTAGCGTGCAGCTAGTACCAATTTTGATTTTAGCGATATTTTTGACATTACTGAGCTCGTATTCGCTACTATAATAAGGTATGATACACCAATTTTGAAGAATGTGCTTTAAAAATCAATTTTGGCATGAAAATCGACATAAATTGGCATATTTATCGTCCCAATTGTACCTTAAATGCATATTTTATTAATGGCCATTGACTGTTCTAAACATTTGATCAAATTAATATGGTTTATTGACAATAAATGCCCTTTGGTATGACAATTCAGATATATATATATTAAGACCATATCTCCGCAAATAATCATTCGATTTGCATGAAGTAGGTGTTTTTAAGCTTATTATGAAAATGACAACATAAAATCCGCATTTAAGAAACATCTGAACACGTTTTCTTCTCTTATAGGTTTATCACCACTAATTACATGTAAGCCTCCGAGGTGTAGTCGAATGTAGTTCCTATAATAAAAAGTAATCCCTCCTTTTTTGGTGAAAACGGGCATTATAAGTAGGGGAAAACTACTCATTCCTATTCGATTTTGTGGTTGTATGTATAAGAAGCGTATTAATAAGTTTTACTGGATCACTGATGAACATTTTCGAAATTTCGACTCTATGCTTACACTATGTGAGCAATGAAAACAGTCAGTCAATGAAAACAGCTACTACTGCTACTATTAATATGAGACACTTTAACATTGGTGTCTATGTGGAAAATAATTAGTGGTATAATACATGTATCCAGAAAATCCAGTTCGGATGTTTTGTCGTAAAGTTGTAACCCATTTCCGGTTCCGGTTCAAATGGTAAAAAAAAACAATTTCTACCCAGAGTTGTCGTTCCTTGAATACACTTACACCTCCGTCAACGTCTCATCAAATACCAAGAATCTTGGCAAATGATGAAAAACGATGGAAATGCAAGATTTCTTGATTGCACTAATATTTTTCTGATTGCACTAATATTTTCCTGAATTAACTTTATGTGAAATGCTTAAATTGCAAAAGAAAAAACATTTCGGCTTGAATGTTTTAAATATACGGTAAATTAGGCTCGGAATTATAATGCGGTATAATAAAGGTTTGTACTTTGGCATATCACTCCGCCGTCAAAACATTTAAAATACGCACCACCAAATCGTTTCCATAAGGTTACAGTACAGCATTTTGCTTACCACCTCTTTCCAGTATCACATAGCTCTTAACAACCTCCCTTAAATTAAATTACAAACTTAAAATATATATCAAAATGTAGAAAATAAGTCGTGTTTCTTTCGTCTGTTTACGTGTCATTCAACAGCAGATATTTGGTGGTGTCACGGTGTTGAAGTTCTGTTCGCCATTTTGATATTTTAGTGTGATCGCAGGCTACTTTCTTTGACGTTGACAAAGGTCAATGTAATGATCTCTGTGAGAGATTGAAAAACACAGTTAAACAGTGACTTACTCGGGCGGACAAGCCGCAACCGTGCAGGATTCCTTGGACATTGCAGGCCGTATGAGGTTGTCACAATAGGTGGAGTCCATCACTTTACCTTCATAAGTATCAAAACACAGCAGACGCTTTTCTTTCACACCTATCTAAGAAAACAAATTTTATTTTACATTGATAGATGTAACAATGATTATATAGAGGATCTTACATGAGTGACTGTGTATTATTGATTTTAATGTCAATTTTCCTTATATACGGCGGCAATTTGTACGGCAAATCATGACGTCGTTTTGTTGTTTACACGACGTCGCTACGTTACGCGGTTGTAAATGCGTTCGCCTTACAAATAATGCGACACCCTAAACCAAATTTAACGTTACTAACGTTCTTTTTATGAAGTAAGATTTCAAATAATAATAAATAATTAAGGCGTCTAAACGTACAGTATGATATACCATGAATACACTTGGTATTAAATGTTTTACTGTATACAAACACAGTGATTCGGTCCTCATTTGCATCTGTAATAGACTAGTGTATTACGAGAAATAAGTCATGGCTTTATTGCACTCCCAGAAGCCATGTTATGTGATAAATTATGTTATAGTTGTATATTATGTAGATATATGTGTATGTTGTTGCTGACAGTTTGATTATGTGAGAAGATGCTGCTACTTATTCTGCTGCTGTTGCTGCTGTTGTAATTAAATTAGCATCTCGATTTATTAATCCAGTATAATTTAAACTTGAAACCCGTTGGTATATAATAAAATCAAATCTTGAATTCAGTTTTTCTTCGTTATTCTATCATACGTTTAAATATAGTATTTGTGCGATATAATAAACTGTGTGTAATACGCAAACACAATTTGCTTAGAACGTTTCTAATACGAAAATATTCAAGTTGTATAGAAAACTAAAGGGACACATAACGTTGTGTTGTTGTTGTTGTTGTTGTTGTTGTTGTTGTGTTTGCTTTTCAGAAGTTGCACCACCCCATCCGGTAAGGTCCTCCCCCCCCCCCCCCACACACACACACCACACACCACCATCAATAATTAAAATGCTCCTGTGCCTAGGCCCATACCCTCCTGCATCACTACCCATACACATTTGTCCGTTTTTATGTTCCGTCGGATGGGGACGTAAACCGGGCGGTCCCGTGTATCGGTCCATCCTCCGAGCACGTTAATGAACCATAGGAATCTATTCGATAATAAGAGTAGGGCATGGTTCCCGGATTTCTATATATCCTTCCCACTCTCTGGGAAGGCTCTAAATAATCTATGCTGTATTGATGAGCCGTTAAACAACATTCAATTCAATTCAATGTTTACTTACTCATCGTAAAAAACGTACTATGCGTTCTACATTTGTTAATGGTATATTCGTTCTTCGTGGCACTCTACTTAGAACGGAGTTGACTTAGCGAGGAATGTACACGTTACCCTTTTAAAGACCTGTATCTCATACACACACGTATTACCGGTTCTTTATCTTGTTTATATACAAATACTATCTCTACTTAATTGAGAATCAAACGACCTTATATGTTTGTATCTATTAACAAATGTGTGCTAAATTCTTTGTAGACGTTCAACTATTTACAAATGCACCAACATGGCAGAGGTATGTTTGTTAAAACAGTGTCGAATACAGGAGTTCTCGTTAGGGATATCGGACATGACTTTTGACGATTGCCGGCTAATAAAATAAAGGGTCGGACATTCTATATTCGCGCTTATATTTTGGCACGTAAACAGTTTTTCAACAAAAATGTCTATGGCAGAGTTAGCTATGATGCTATATAAATTACCAATCAAATTAAAACTCTGTATCAACAAAGTTATCTATTGTAAGCTACGATTCTGATTTTTGCATTTATACTTAATACAAAACTTTAAATTCTTCACTCACACATAGAAACACGATCTATTGCAAACACAGTTGACAGCTTTTATATTTTAGATAGTAGTTTCTTTGTCTTAAGTGTAAAAATGGTTGAGTTCAAGTGATGATTTTATTTCATAGTGCCTACATGCGTCGATATAATACCCTTAATGTTTGGAATCAAAACAAATTCTTCGAGAAAAGTGAAGGATAAATCAATAGAAATAATGTTCTTGTTGTTCATGATTAAGCTTTTCTACGCCCAATATTAATTGTAATGTAATACCTTTTAATACGGCGCCCATGCGAACAAACAGTTCATTAGCTGAATATTTTCTCCAGTCATCAACGTCTGCATCTAACCAATAAACAATACCTCCCCTATGTTTAATTAATTGAGAGTGAAACGACCTTGTATGTCTGTATCTATTAACGACTGGGTGATAAATTCGTGTTCACCAGAGTGTTGTGGACGTACAACTATTTACAACAGCATCAGCCTGGCAGTGGAATGCTTATTAGCAGTGGCGAATCCTGGATTCTACGTAAGGGAACATGACTTTTGAGGATTGTCTGACTAATAAATAAAGGAACGGATGTAAAACTCAAAATTCTAGATTCGCGCCTATATGTAAACCAGAGATTCCCAAAAATATGCTTTCAGATAGAAAATACTCGAAAGTTCACGTTTTCATTTTCATTATAATTGTATAGAAATTGTTATTTCTTTAAAGAAAAGTCTGGAAATGGTCTCACATTAAAGAAAAATATGTTTAGAATGCTATGGTGTTATTTTTGAATATTTCTATTAAATATAAGAAGAGACCATGACAAACGAGATTTGGCAGTTTTACCTTGTGTCATACGAGATTATGTGAGATTGAGTAAGTGTCCAGTCTCTACTTCTTAAATCTCTGCTCATGCACAGAAACACAATCTGTTTTTGTTTAAATATAGTTGACAGTAAGAAAACTTAGATCTTCACTTTTTTTTTCTCTATTGTTTAACATGCTAAAATACTTCCCCTTAATCACAAAAATATTAACTGCATCTATTGCAACATGTAGTATAACTATTTGTTTACATTTTAATTAATAATGATAATATGCTTGTACTTTGTGCTCATATGAATCTTCATGAATTATTAAGATATATCATTATATTTGTAAGGTGTGCGGTGGGATGGTCCTCCCCGACCTATCACACACCTATTTACGGGGAGAATAAACGGGTCACCCAAGTGGATCGAAAAAAAGAAATAAGAAATAAATAAAAAAAAATATAGTTGATAGCTCGTATACAGTTTAGACTGAAGTTTCTTTGTCTTAATTAAGTGTAAAATGTATTGAGGTCAGCTGATGATCTTACTTCAAAATGTTCTACCTGCGTCGATATAATACCCTTAATGTTTGGATTCAAAACAAATTCTTTGAGAAAAGTGAACGGATAAATCAACAGAAATAATATTCTTCTTGTTCAAGGAATGCGCGCAATGTTTCAGCATTTCTACGCCCAATATTAATGACTCTTGTAATACCTTCTAATACGGCGCCCATATGAACAAATAGTTCATTAACTGAATATGTTCCCTAGCCATCAACGTCTGTATTTAACCAATAAACCGATACATGGCCAGAACCGCTGGCATTCAATTTACATTCTCTGATAAGCTATCAACCAAAGGTGCTAGGGGTTCCATTGTCTCACATCGTTCCGAGGATTTGATCATGCTAAGCAAAATTAGAATTTTGGATGTAATTTATAGCTATAATACAGCGGGAATGTTAATTAAACATGTCATTAACCTGGTGTTGCCGAGCAGAGGTTATGAAGAACAAATAACTGCTTTGGCATTTGGGTATTGCTTTCTAAAAAATAGGAATTTCCTTGAACTTCTTGCGTTTTTTCTTCTCCGTTTTCTTTACTCTTCATTGAAACTTGATTTGTTCCTGCTATGTATGTATGATTTGGGTAATTTAATCCAATCAGAATCTGCCTTGCAATCTGACTAATAGATGCCCTAACAGACTCTATTCTTTATTCAACCAATCAGAAAGTCCAAATAAGTAGTGGTATCTGACCATATAACTTAATTATTTTAAGAATCCAAACTCTATAGACGCACTATAAACGACTTTAACCAGACAGTCCAAACCCCAAAACTGTAGCGTCGAATTAAGAGTTACCAACTCATAAATCATTTCACGCGTACTCAATAACGGGTATTTTAATAACCCGAAAATAAACCTATGTTTTTAATCGGCGCATATAGATTTTTATATAACGTGAACAACTGGACATAATTTTGTTAAACGGTTTTGTTGTGTACGTTTGCCGTTATTTGGCGGGTTAGTTTCTTTAAGTTTCATGTCATCGTGAGTGAGATCAGGACGTTAGGTCGGCCATATAGTTTGTCCTTTAGACATGTCGAAGGATCATAGTAATTTATCTAATCCCAGAAATTCATTTATATCTGTTTTCCTTCTCTGGAAGCAGCTCTAAATAATCGTAAACATGTGCTGGAGAGTCGATAAAATAAAACAATTTACTTCTCAGGGTGAAATACCAGCAAACTAGCAGAGATGTTGCGATTGTATGAATAGTGTTACCTACACTACAGGTCACGGAGCATGCGCCAAATCCTGTTTCTATCCATCGATACCGTCCCGCATCTCCACGGTTGCTATGACTGCACGAGTCGTTACCCCCGCACACACCGCATGTGTCCATCTTCATTTTGGACCTAAGCTTATGATTACACCCAACTGACTATAATAAAGAAAATACACACTTTTTAAGTTTTGATATTTCTCTGTATTTACCTGTTCGATGGAGACATACAGTTATATGTTATTAACCTCCGACAGGAATTGCCAGTATATGTTAGTAGCCTCCGACAGTAAGTGGACATATATTTCATTAACCTCCGACAAAAACTGCGTGGATATATCAATAACTTCAGACAGTAAAGTGAAAGTTAGGGTTTAACCTCCGACAGTAAGTGCAAGTATATGTTGTTAGCCTCCGGTGAAAGTTTATGCTATTAATCTACGACAGTAAGTGCAGGTTCATACCATTAACCTCCGACAATAAGTGCAAGTTTATACCATTAATCTCCTACAGTGAGTGCAAATTTATACCATTTACCTCCGACAGTAAGTGCAAGTTAATGCCATTAACCTCCGACAGTAAGTGCCAGTAAATAACATTAACCTCCGACAGTAAGTGCCAGTAAATAACATTAACCTCCGACAGTAAGTGCACGTTTATGCCATTAACCCCCGACAGTAAGTGCAAGTTAATGTCATTAACCTCCGACAGTAAGTGCCAGTAAATAACATTTACCTCCGACAGTAAGTGCACGTTTATGCCATTAACCTTCGACAGTAAGTGCAAGTTAATGCCATTAACCTCCGACAGTAAGTGTCAGTAAATAACTTTAACCTCCGACAGTAAGTGCAAGTTTATGCCATTAACCTCTGACAGAAAGTGCCAGTAAATAACATTAACCTCTGACAGTAAGCGCCAGTAAATAACATTAACCTCCGACAGTAAGTGCAAGTTTATACCATTAACCTCCAACAGTATAAAGTGCAAGTTAATACCGTTAACCTCTGACTGTAAGTGCCAGTAAATAGCATTAACCTCCTATAGTAAGTGCACATTTATGTTATTAACCTCCCACAGCCAAGTAAGTATCGTGTATCTGCTGTTAACCTCATACAATTTGAAAAGGTATGAGTCTAATCAATTTACATATGTTTCTGTGTTTATAAATCAATTATAGCAATAACAAGATGCAAATGTAAACATAATCATGCCCTTTTGAGGCTGTTTTTCTCAGCATTTTAGCTGCATTTCGAATAGGGATTACAATTAAGAGGATAGTAATAGCATACCCGTTAATATATTCTATATCAGTACACCATTCAACTTAGCATTTAAATCTGGATAGAAAACTTAAACGCAACTAAAACGTTACGAGATACTGTATGACGTATATATATAGAGATTATTTAACTGCTGGGATCGATTATAGGGAAATCCTTCACGAGTGGTAGACGGTTGGTTCTTTTCACGAACGAGCGCATGCGAGTGAGTGAAAAACAAAGCACGTCTACCATCAAGTGAAGGATTACCCAATAATCAATCCCAGCAGTTAAATAATCTATTTATTACATTTTAAATTACGTTTTTGCAAACAAATATTCGCTTTATTGAACGTTATCGGCGGATGACGTCGACGTCAGCTACACTTTATTGACGTCACGACTCAACGTCGCAACGTTAGTTATTATTGTGTTCTGAGTTAGCAACGTTAGTAATTATTGTGTTCTGAGTTAGTTATTAATATTTAGCGATTATGAATATTCTTGCACTGAGAAATCCCTATCTTTCACGCAAAGAAATGTAATAAATTATAGTTACCACGCATTTCCCATTGATGCACATGTCCAAGGAATGAGTATTACATCGAGTTCCGTCCAGAACCTTCGGTGCCAATATTGCTACCATCTTTGTTCCTTGCGCTATGCACGACAGAGCGCAAGAAGCATCAGTGTCATGGTACGGAAGCCACCGGAAGAAGCGTCCCGAGTAGGATGCGTCGTTGTACGCCGAGCATTGTTCGGCCCGGAAGTCCGGTAAACCGGATGGACATGGCTGAAATTTAATATTGCAGAAACGAAATAAATGCACCACTTTTAAATGTTTCAATTACCTAAATTACATTTTCGTAATGTTCATACATGAGAATGAGAGTGATACCTAGAACGGTCATTGGGGTAAAGTTGTTATTTCCCAACCGGTTTTGAAAGGCAATGTATTTTTATTTACCACTAAACATGGCTGTTTCACTGATATATAATTTACATGTATATAGTTTAAGTTTAATAGCTTGATGAATACAATATAATATAGTATAATTCGTATAGACATACACAATTTCAAAAAATGGGCCTAGTCTAATAGCTTGAGGAATACAATAGGATTATTACTATAGTAACTATAGTAACTTGTTCTGGAAGTCTGTATCACCTCGAGTAGGTAAATGCCAGGTCAGGATCGCACGAGCGGCGTAGTCTGGCATTTACCTACGAGAGGTGATACAAACTTCAGAACAAGTTACTATAGTAATGATCCTTTTATTATATACCTCTTTACATATCATTAAAATAGAATACATGTATCAAAACCAACAAATTAAAACAACATTATATAAAGTCAAATTAACTGAAAACCACCAACAGGAAGACATGAAAACATGTATATTACACGCGCATGAAAACATGTACATTACATTGCAACAACTACAGTACACCTGTGTTCATTACACATCAAATTCTGGTGAATTTACCAACTGACATAATCTGAAATTAATTAATTAACCCACAATGTTCACAAACGCACAAACACACATTCTGATAGTTCACATTTCATATTAAAACATCCATTGTTCTTAATATATTACTAGCTGGGCAATCCCCAACATTTTCCAAAATCTATATTTAGTAGCATACTGATAACCTGTAGTGTGATAACCTGTAGTGTGATACGGATTGTTGTATTCCATTGTAAGAAAATGTAGGTACTATGTATGTATTATTGATAGGTATATAATAAAATCGAATATAATATAATGCGTATAGTCGCAAATAACCTATAACAGTTAGATACTACACTGATATCGTATATCAACGTTTCACCAATTGCGCTATAAAATAAGTCATCAGTTCTTATTTAAATGTTGTATACAGTTTTTACCAATTTAATTAACAACACAAGTAGAACATGCTCATGAATAACTTCATATAGCCTGAAATCGAGCGTACAGTGTGCGACATTTTAACAGAAAACTAACTGTAACTCTACCTGGAACGTTCTTGAATTTGGATAGATATTTATTCCCAGCGAATATCAAGTACCATTAACCAGGGAGTACGTTATATAACGTACTCCCTGCATTAACAAAGTAAAAAAGAGTATGATAATGGACCTTTGGAAACGGCCGAGCACGACACATACGAAATATTGCAGTCTCGGTTTGATTGAGACTGTTCATGAGCGATAGCGAAATATGCTAGCTATCGCTCACGCCCTCTAGCCCCGGGTTGAGCAGAACTCAATATTCATAAAAATCAACAGTACAGAATTTTAACCATCCCGAAGATGGAAAGCATATGGCGGCGGATATAGCAATATTTGTATCTTTATTTCATCCCCTATATCCAGCGGCGTATGGTCCTTGGATCTAATAAAATTGTATGCCCCGAAGAGCGAAATAAACAAAAAGGAATTTAGTTGGGAGTAGCGGTTATGAAGCCTGCGTATCACAAGTAACAGACAAAAGACTAAATGAAAAAGCAGACAACATATCCTATGAGTGGTTAGACAATTCACGGAGACTTTTATCGGCCGGAGTAGTGGAACCACCGAATTGAAAATTAGGTAAGAAAACAAAAGAAATTGAAAACGTACCACCGATCACTAAATATAAGTATCGCGCTCAGCGATCTCCAAAGATCGAATGAATAACAGTACTGATTGCAAGCGCGGGGAGACATTTTACTGCCGCCACACTGCACAAGTAACGCCACTGTGTGTTCGATTGTTTACACCAGCAATGAGATTCTCTACCTTGTGGATAAGTAAACAAATGATGTAATTTTTACCAAAGTCATCAGTTCTAATATATATATACACATTTTAACAAAAACAGATATAAAAGTCGAATATCAAATGTAGCAATCCCCGACAACCAAAAACAAAAGACGCATAGAAGCAAACAGTAATGACAAAGATTATTACAAGGAAAGATATGACATCACAAACATAAACAGGTTGACAGTATGGCTGCCTTGGAACGGTCAGTGGCAAAAAAACGCCGCTGGTGGGTTTAAACCATGTTCTATGGTTCACCAAACCTCACTCTTACCCTATTCCATCCCAATAAAATGGGACAGTGTAAATAAAGATAACTCCGACCTGTTATATTCTCTGACAAAAAACGGAGCATTAATAGGCAATATAAGTTTAACAAATAAATGATCATGTATATATGAATTAAAAAAGCCTAGAAAGACACAAAGCATGTACTCAATGAATTGGCAGAAGCCAGAGCAACAAGTCATCAGTTCTAATTTATACAGTAGTCTACAACTTTTAACCAAATCATCAATTGTTTTGCCAATGTCATCATTCGAATTTATATATTTAAACTTTCACAACGTCATTAGTTGTAATTTATATACACAACTTTTTACGCAAGCCATCAATTCGTTTACCGAAGTAATCATTCTAATATAAACAACGTTTACCAAAATCGTCATTCTTTTACACAAGTCATCAGTTCTAATTTATATATGTAACTTTTATCAGAGTCATCATGTTCAAAATATACGCAAATGTTTACAAAGTCATCAGGTCTAATATATATCATATATATACTTTTACCAAAGCCATCAATTCTAATTTCATATTTAAATGAAACTCGTTCTCTCTGTTATGTATTTCAAGCACTGAGATCCTTGAAGGATGATTGCTTATGTCTAAGCCAAATTACGGCAATAATTCCGTCAGAAAGAAGAAGCAAACAAACAGACCACCAGCATATACACACTCAGACACGGTACTTATACAACCATTTGCAATTGTGCAAAAGCTGTTGGATAATTATGTAACTATTACTGTTATATATTTTTAAGCATACATATTCGTCATAAATATGTCACAGATTCAAAAATTAACGAAGAACGAATATGTTAAAGGCTGAAAAGATCGTTCTTATAAACAATACTATAGGCCTTTAAGAGTATATAGCGTATTTGTGCATGATATGGGGTTTTATGTGCCGTTAACCCGGCAAATTGGAGTGAGTGAGTGAGTGAGTGAGTGAGTGAGTGAGTGAGTGAGTGAGTGAGTGAGTGAGTGAGTGAGTGAGTGAGTGAGTGAGTGAGTGAGTGAGTGAGTGAGTGAGTGAGTGAGTGAGTGAGTGAGTGAGTGAGTGAGTGAGTGAGTGAGTGAGTGAGTGAGTGAGTGAGTGAGTGAGTGAGTGAGTGAGTGAGTGAGTGAGTGAGTGAGTGAGTGAGTGAGTGAGTGAGTGAGTGAGTGAGTGAGTGAGTGAGTGAGTGAGTGAGTGAGTGAGTGAGTGAGTGAGTGAGTGAGTGAGTGAGTGAGTGAGTGAGTGAGTGAGTGAGTGAGTGAGTGAGTGAGTGAGTGAGTGAGTGAGTGAGTGAGTGAGTGAGTGAGTGAGTGAGTGAGTGAGTGAGTGAGTGAGTGAGTGAGTGAGTGAGTGAGTGAGTGAGTGAGTGAGTGAGTGAGTGAGTGAGTGAGTGAGTGAGTGAGTGAGTGAGTGAGTGAGTGAGTGAGTGAGTGAGTGAGTGAGTGAGTGAGTGAGTGAGTGAGTGAGTGAGTGAGTGAGTGAGTGAGTGAGTGAGTGAGTGAGTGAGTGAGTGAGTGAGTGAGTGAGTGAGTGAGTGAGTGAGTGAGTGAGTGAGTGAGTGAGTGAGTGAGTGAGTGAGTGAGTGAGTGAGTGAGTGAGTGAGTGAGTGAGTGAGTGAGTGAGTGAGTGAGTGAGTGAGTGAGTGAGTGAGTGAGTGAGTGAGTGAGTGAGTGAGTGAGTGAGTGAGTGAGTGAGTGAGTGAGTGATGATGAGTGAGTGAGTGAGTGATTGATGGATGGATGGATGAGTGGATGGATGGATGGATGGATGGATGGATGGATGGATGGATGGATGGATGGATGGATGGATGGATGGATGGATGGATGGATGGATGGATGGATGGATGGATGGATGGATGGATGGATGGATGGATGGATGGATGGATGGATGGATGGATGGATGGATGGATGGATGGATGGATGGATGGATGGATGGATGGATGGATGGATGGATGGATGGATGGATGGATGGATGGATGGATGGATGGATGGATGGATGGATGGATGGATGGATGGATGGATGGATGGATGGATGGATGGATGGATGGATGGATGGATGGATGGATGGATGGATGGATGGATGGATGGATGGATGGATGGATGGATGGATGGATGGATGGATGGATGGATGGATGGATGGATGGATGGATGGATGGATGGATGGATGGATGGATGGATGGATGGATGGATGGATGGATGGATGGATGGATGGATGGATGGATGGATGGATGGATGGATGGATGGATGGATGGATGGATGGATGGATGGATGGATGGATGGATGGATGGATGGATGGATGGATGGATGGATGGATGGATGGATGGATGGATGGATGGATGGATGGATGGATGGATGGATGGATGGATGGATGGATGGATGGATGGATGGATGGATGGATGGATGGATGGATGGATGGATGGATGGATGGATGGATGGATGGATGGATGGATGGATGGATGGATGGATGGATGGATGGATGGATGGATGGATGGATGGATGGATGGATGGATGGATGGATGGATGGATGGATGGAGGGATGAGGAGGAGGATGGGAGGGAGGGAGGGAGGGAGGAGGGAGGGAGGGAGGGAGGGAGGGAGGGAGGGAGGGAGGGAGGGAGGGAGGGAGGAAGGAAGGAAGGAAGGAAGGAAGGAAGGAAGGAAGGAAGGAAGGAGGAAGGAAGGAAGGTCATATTGTGCGCAAAAACTGATGAAGAATAGTAAGTTATTAAAAACTAATGTAAACATATATTGTTAAAACTATTTACATATAAGAGATGATATGGTAAAAGTTATATATGTGCTGAGAGATCATTCTCAGACGGAAATAAGATGAAGGATGCAGTTTCCATTCAAGCATGCCACTGCCAGTATTCGAAGCCATAGATCAGTCTTCGGCTTGACCTAAAGTACAAGGTTTGATTCACTGAACTTCCGAGGCCGCTGTAAAGTATATGCTAATGTTTTTCTACGATGCAGCGCTTAAATGTAGTAATGTAGAGCTCGTTATTGTATTTATTAAACGAGTTGGCATTTTATGAAGTATTTTGTGTTACCCGGCCGAGGAACAAACTTACGAGCAAACAATCATGCAGGCCTGTCAAATCTCCGGATAAAAACCGGATTCTCCGGATTTTTCAGTCGATCTCCGGATTTAAGTGTAAGATCTCCGTATTTTTCATCCAAACACAATGTTCATGATTATTATATTTTCACAGGTTATCAGCTATTTCCCGAATTGGTCCTGTTACGAATTGCATTGCATGTTGTTTAACGGCTCATCAACACAGAATAGGTTATTTAGAGCCGCCCCAGAGAGAGGGGAAGGATACATAGGAATCCGGGAACCTGCCCTACTCTTATTATCGAATAGATTCCTATGGTTCTTTAACGTGCTAGGAGGATAGACCGATACACGGAACCGCCCGGTTTACGTCACCATCCGACGGACGAGGCTAAGGAAAAGTGTCTTGCCCAAGAACACACCGACGGAACTCAGTGGCACCACGGAGGATTGAACCCGGGGCCTCCGGTTACAAATCCGCCGCGCTACCGACTGCGCCACGCCAGCCCTCGGTCCTGTTACGATCCCTAGTCAGAGGAGTATTTACAAGTGCCAAATCAACAGAAGTCATCCGTGTAATGCACTGACTGAATATACAATTACCACCTAAGGGCATTATTAGTTCCTTCAGTGACATAACGACATGTGCAATAACAGCAATTTATCTGTGACTATTTTATTTGGTCAAGCCAACTGAAATCGCAAGGGTGAGGACCTAGCAATTCCTTGTGTGTGGTAACACAATAACAAGTTGTTATATACTGAGCAACTCTTCTAACTAGACTACGTATGTAATCGGCTCTATAATCTTTATTTGTGAGTGAAATTATCTGAAATTGTACATGTTTCGCGTTTTATTCCGTAATTTCAACAAAATTTATTGAAATTTAAAATCACAATTTCATTTTTTCCAAATCGAGCGGGCAATTCGAAAGTCACAAAAGTCAATATCGGGTATGCCCTCCGTTAGCTCGAAGTGCATCTTTGGCGCATAGATTGAATGTATGGTCTTATGTACGCTTGATTAATGTTTTACCATTCTCTAATTAATACGTCACGTAATTCCTGTACGTTTTGTGGTGGGTATGGCAAACGGCGGACCCGTCTATCCAACTCGTCCCAGAGATGTTCTATGGGGTTGAGGTCTGGTGATTTAGCAGCCCATGGTAACTCATTGACGTTGTAACGTTGTAGAAAACGCCGCGTAGTGGCTGCAGTGTGGCGTGTTGCTCCGTCCTGCATCAGTGTAAGCCAACCGTTCCTAGCAATGTGTGGCAATGCTACAGGAAACAAGATATCATCCTGGTAACGTTTCGCGTTCAAATTTCCTTCTACGTGTATGGCAGCTGTTTTAGTGTTCAGAGAAACTCCGGCCCAAATCATTACTGAGCCGCCGCCGCCAAATCGATCGTGCTCTGTGACACAGTTCGCAGCAAATCGTTCCCCCCCTTCGTCGGTAGACCCTGAGTCTGCCGTCGGCATGTGATAGAGAAAACCTGCTCTCGTCTGAAAATAGCACATTCGCCCAATCACGTCTTGTAAAGCGAGTATGCTGCCTAGCCCATATTACTCGATTTCGGCGATGTCTATCATTTAAAACTATGCCGTCGTACGGCCGTCGGGCGCGGAGTCCTTCCTCGTGCAGTCTTCTTCTTCTTCTGACCGTTTGACTCGATATACTGCGATTGTGGTAGCTGGTGTAAATCGCTGGCGGAGATGTTGGGCAACAAGGTAGCGGTCTTGTCGTCTGGTTGTTATCCTGCCTCGGGGCTGCCTGGATAAATCCTTTACACTTCCGGTTCGTGCGTACTTGTTTACCAGGTTCGTAATGGTGGTTACATGTCTCCCAAATACCCTCGACACCTGTGAATAGACAATTCGGAAATATTTTAATTGCTACTTCTCTATATTGTAATTTGTTTTCAATTAGCAATTTCAAAATTCACAAACAGTACGTAAAAGTAAGTCAAATAATTACAATACCTGATAGTGAGACATCCCAGCCTGGACCATGCCTATTGCTCGCGCTCGTTCTTCCATATTTAGTCTTCGCATTTTTAAAATATTGTGTGCATATCGTTTGGCTATAACAATTCGATTATAAAAATAAAATATTAGCACGAGACAATTCAAAAAACAAATGTTCACAAAACTCACGTGCATTTCGTGTGAGGTAATGTGACAGCTTTCGATCCGGTTTTTCTTTACACAAATACAGAATGAATGGTCAAATGTATGAGTAATACATTATAACTGTGTACGACTTAAAAAAAAAAAATATTGCAAAATAAAAATAGTCTAGTTAGAAGAGTTGCTCAGTATAGTATTAACACGCACAATGAGCTGCTAGTTGACAACTGCTGCTGTGTACGGTGATTATAATTTGTATTACAGTTATGGAGACTTTGTATTTGCATTAAGATCTGTTTAGAAAAGTAAGTGCAATTTCATAAAAAAAATAAAAAATAAAAAAAGGTGGTAGAAATTAAAGTCTTTCTAATCAAATTACTATGATAATTTATTATTTTCTATAACTATCAAACAATGCATCAATTTGTATTAATTGCATGAATAATTTAAATTTGCGCTTTAAAATTGGTATTGTGAAAATGAATTTGCGCGCTCCAAATTTTAAAAATGTTCTTCGCAAGCTTTAAATCTTAAATTTTAAAAATCTCAGGATTTTGTGTTAAACAGTTTTGGCAGGCCTGATAATGTGTTATGTGCTCATAGTTTTATTGTTTTAAATCTGTTTAGGGGGCCCGACGCTGGCTTCGCCACAACTTCATTCGTCATCCTTGAACCACTCTGAGATAGTACATGTCTTACTGACCTCTTCATTCGGCGTTTTAATAGACCGCATTCCTGCGGAGTGATATATACCTGTCTACTGACCTGGAGAGAGCCGGACACATACCTGTCAGTCTAAACGACACTGACCGCTGATGATCCAATGGACAAAATCCAGACATGTACGTGTAATAATTGCGTGAAACGTATAATATAAGAAACGTGCAGCATGTATAGACAACAAAAACAAGAATCAGCGTGTCTTAGATTTCTCTAAGTAATCGCCAGAAAGGAATCTACTGCTCCAGATCATCATTATTATTAACCTTAGTATTATAATGTTGAAACAACTAACCATGTTTTTGCACGTGGAGTAACGTATTGCTTTCCCTGAACATTTTAATTTATATGTTCTGCTTCTCAAGCACTTCCGGGTCTGGTAGGTGGCGCCACCATCGCAAGTGCGCGAGCACGCGCTCCATGGTGACCACTCCGACCAATAATTTCCGGTTCCTTCTGATATACACTGAAATTAAACATCAAATGACAACATTAAATATGTTTTCTCGTTAATAAGATCTGATAGAGAGGTTGCATTGAGCAACACAAAGCAACAAACACTGCATGTTGTATAGATACACAATCTATGTTATGTGTTTAGATAGCAAACAAATGCAATGGGCAATTTCCTTTACTTTGGGTCTGTGTAGTTAAAACTATAACATTGGAGGTTTTGCAAAGTATGCTTTCGTTGATGTATTTAGCATGTTGTATTACTAAATAAATAATTACATAGGTCATATATACAAAGATGTAGGGTTTCCTGCTTGTACTATATCACGGATACCAAAAAAATATGCGAACATAGTATAGGACTAGGGGTAATATATTGTCAGTTTAAACAATAATTCAGTAGTGGCTTATCAGCAAAAGCAAAGCCTACTTTATCCCCAGACTATAAGTGTACACGTTTGGATCATCTTGAATGCCAAAAAAAAGGACGTAATAATGCAAAAGTTTAATAATTGAATGTA
Source organism: Cyrtodaria siliqua (assembly GCA_037043455.1). Taxonomy (NCBI): domain Eukaryota; kingdom Metazoa; phylum Mollusca; class Bivalvia; order Adapedonta; family Hiatellidae; genus Cyrtodaria; species Cyrtodaria siliqua. The sequence goes on along the minus strand of JAWPHD010002420.1, from coordinate 126,791 downwards.
ATACAACATTAAGCAATCTGATAAATAACTAAGAATCTACAATACTGTGCTCAGTATCAAGTTAAAGAGTAACTGTTTCGTAAGGAGAGCTACAAGGCGACGTCGTTTTCATGCTTATACTTATTTTAGTTAAAGTAGCTATCCCGCCAACAACAGCCAAATGTACAACATATGTACACCGTTTCTAATCCTAATGATGACGAAGGTCTATATATATAACTTACATATTTTGAGAATCCAAACTCTATAGACACAATATAAACGGCGTTAATCAGTATTGAACCAGCCAAACCAAACTCCAAAAACTGGAGCATCGAGTACCAACTCATAATTTATTTTACGCATGTTCAATCACGGGTATTGTAAGAACCCTTTAATAAAAATATACTTTTAGTCGGCACATATACATTATTATATGACCTGAAACATCTGAATATAGTTTTGATAAATAATTGTGTGGTGTAACTTTGCCGTTATTTGGCGGGTTAGTTTCTTTAATGCTCTCAAGAGTATTTAACCAAACCGCGTTGCATTTTGGTTTTGGTGAATAGTTTCAGATTCATAGTTATTTAGTAGTGTTATAGAGCTTCATTATCATGCCCCATGTTATCGAACAAACGTAAGAACCATGTCAAGAGTAAGCTCAAAACTCAAATATTTATTTTAGCTATAAGTTTCTTTTAATTAATGTTTTCCATAGGGAAACTTTCAGGACAGTTGTATTTTTTGCTTATCTCTATTTGTGTAAATGTTCGAGTAATTCAAATTCCATTAAATATGATTTATTTTTTTTAGTTTTAAGCTTGAGCATGACAAATGACTTAAGTTTGTTTGTGAACTTAGGAGCCAGTTCTTATAATATGAGGTCATTTAACATTGTTCTGTACAATACGGTGATATATTTGGACGAGTACCCTGCTGACACAACCATATTGAACCAGCCGCTAGACTCGTCCAATATGGTTGTGTCAGCTGGGTACTCGTCGTCCAATATGGTTGTGCCAGCTGGGTACTCGTCGTCCAATATGGTTGTGTCAGCACTCGTCGTCCAATATGGTTGTGTCAGCTGGGTACTCGTCGTCCAATATGGTTGTGTCAGCTGGGTACTCGTCGTCCAATATGGTTATGTCAGCTGGGTACTCGTCCATATATATCACCATATTGTACAGAACAATGTTAAATGACCTTTTTATTATATACCTATTTCTCTCGATGTAGAAATATAAATGATCTTTGTTAACACCAAACGACAACAAATATTTTCATAAAGGTGTAAAGCAGTTATGTGATATTGATGCATTCAGAACATTTTACCGGTTTTTCGGACTTATCGTTGAGTTAACATGGCGCTCGTGTACTGTACAATACGGATTTAATATATGTTTTTTGTACGCGCGTGCGTCCAATACGGAATATAATGTACGGTCACATGGTACAAATGCAGACCGCTCATTGCACGAAATAGGTATACAATAAGAAGTCATATAATACAGAAATATCGATTTACAATTAATAAAGTGTCTACTAATTGTTTAGGTATAGAATAAACTCTATATGATAATAGTGTACCGGCACGAATCAACATATTTCAACATAGTTATGTTATTTAAATACCTTTGTTTGCGAAATACAAAGATGCTTTTTATGAATATTTATACTGAACATTCAAAATATGATAAATGAATCGTATTAATATATGCATTTAAGTGTAAATCCGGCATTCAAAGTGGTTTATTATTTGTATATTATAGATGCCAGTATATCGCCAAATGCCTGGACTTTGCAATTACTGCGCTTTTCACTAGCCAAAGAAACCAGTTTTTCATATGCTTAAATATGTAATAATTAGAACACTCATTGACAGTTGACAGAAAACACATTCCTTCTTGACGCTTTACAAAAAGAAATGTTTGCAAATGTATAAAATAAAGCTTTTTGTACGTCACAAAATGTGTTTAGTATGATCACTGTCCATGTCATGGGAGGAGGGGGTAACGTTTCTTTTGAATAGTTTTCACTATAATTTCATGGTTTCTTAAATGGGGTAGGTTAATGTCTCCTGCTGGCGCCGTCTCAGAAAAAAAAATCGAGAAACAAATATTGAAATAAACTCGATTTTGTGACCTCACGATGTTTAGCATTTTACTCCTACCGACCAAAACACGTTTCAGACTATAATTTATTTGCTTTTTTTATAATGGATAATTTATAATGGATAACCACTAAAATTCGATTACATTTTACGGTTCAAATTAATTTCAACATATAGTAAACTTGCTAACGCATACGTTTAACGTTTGTTTCATTATTCTCGTAATAGTACCGAATGTATTCTATGGTATTGCAATGCTTTGTTATTCTAAGTGCATGTAGTAACTACCACATTCATTTGTATATATTATGCAAACATGTCCATGGGCCATATTTGGCTTAAAACAATAAACAATATATATATATAATAATCTAGGCATTATTTGTGTTTATAAAGCGTCTAAAACTAAAACGAAACCAAGTTTCAGTGAAATATTTCAATATGTTAATGATTCGGTTTGAATGTTTTTTTACGTCACTATGGGCGCATGCTAGGCTATATATAACGGTCAACTATTTTTGGGGTAAAGACAGATCATCCCATTTTTTCTGGGTAGAAGCAGTACTGCATACCTCCCGCCATCCATTAGAATCGACAAAACATCGTTTAATGGAGATGGTGAAAACAAAACCTAGTCCCATCTGTTTAAAAAAAAAAGTAAACTTAATAACCTCTTGCATCCTTTTTACCAACTTGTTCGACTCTTAAGCTAATACTGTAGATATACTATATAATATAAAATGTTCATGTGTAAACATGTAAATGTTGGAAAAAAATGTCGGATCAAACAAGTAATATATAGTTGTCATTAGTCTTTTTCTTTCATAATAAAAGAAAGGTAATCAAACTAGCAAACGTATGTAAAATCTACAGAAGTCCTACCGTAATCACGATACGTTTCTATAGCTGTTTATGTTTGTCTTAAATTCTTTTTCTTACTAATTATTTCTGACATCGGACTGGCATAATGAACGGCAATGTTATACTGTAATATACAAGTGGAATTTAGCAGAAATTCGTACGAGCAGGCGTTTACACACATTTGTTTTATATCCTTCTGTTTGTACTGCCAGAAGTTTTCTGGCCTTTCATTCATATTTCACACGGAAACACATTACATAAGCCAGCTGTCAGGCGCAGATAGATGTTCAAGATAGCTTCAACCAATATCATAGTAATCTGTTCGCATCATTTCCGCTGCAATGGATTGAATCTTATTTTTTATGTCTGCTTTTGTTTCCATCTTTTGTTAAAGTGGCACGTGCGCGCCACACGTGTTTCAATTTGCGTGCAATTAACTCGCAGTTACGATGTAATTGATGAGCTCTTATTATGCATGAAGCAAGTTTGATTATTTCGGTGCCGAAGGGTTAAAGGGAATGTTGGCATCATGTGTTGTAAAGCCACTCCGTCAGTTTAGCTATAAAGAAACAATCGATTGTCGACTTGTTGGCGTCATTTCAAACACTCGTTATGACTGAACGAATCTCAAAGAGAATCTAAAATAAAAAAACTTTGAAAATCGTGAAAAATAAATAAAAATCGGACGATCAGAAGATATGATCATTTGAAGGTTTTTCTAAAAAGAATATGTCTGCCGCCATTTTTGGGAATTATGCCGTCATAATGAACATTTTTAACCTAGATTCCACCGCATCTACAAAAGAAATTACAATGCTTCGAAACAAATAGCATCGTGAATATGCAGCCAGTGGGATAGATTGAACATCCAATGGAGTTATTGTGTCGACTCTTTCGAAAAAAAGGGGATGACTTACTCATATATGTTACCGTCGGTGACGGCGACGACGAAGACGGCTAATATATAGATAATTATATAGCTTCATAGTCATATTAGTATATAGCGCAGATTCGTTCCACAAATGACATTACCTTGAATCTTACGGGCCATACATTTTGGTGAATTTTACGTCATTTGTTCGTTTTTAATCTATTTGTCATGAACTACGTACAGAAGAATGAATGAATGAATGAATGAATGAATGGTGTTTTATGGCACGTCGAAACATAAATATAGGTCATATTGTGCGCAAAAACCGATGATTCATGAAGGAATGAAGTAGTAATTAAAAATAATGTAAACGTATAAAGATAAAACTATCTACAAATAATGGATGATATGGTAGCAATATAAAATATGTATATATGTAAATCAACAAATGCCCGCCAACGGGCTTGTAAACAAGTTAATATATATAGGAAAATATTATATTGATTTATAAAGTCTGATTTCTTTAAGGAAATCTAAAACCAGACTAAAATCTATACTATCAAATAACTCTTTCAAAGTATTGACTGTTTAGTATCTTTGTCGCATAGGATCAAAGTCTACACATTCCAACAAGATATGTTTGACCGTTAACGGTGCAAAACAGGGTATACATTCTGGCAACTGCTCATCTTGTAATAAACAGAAGATGAATACACTTGGGTCCGTGTTGCATAAATAACATTGACCTTGAATGTTAAGGGTCATTGACGTTGTCATTTTCCGTTGCGTTTAGCTATGATTCTCAGCGACTACATGGACTATATCAACCACACCTTGATCGTACTTGAATCACAAAGGTTCGCAATGACCTTGGCATATACGATAAGAAACTTTTTAATACTAATGTTTTGTTTATGCGTTTAGCTGAATTTAACTTATAATAACTGAACACATAAATTGAATTCCGCCAACCGGAAGTGATGCTGACAAACGAAATGATAAACCAATCACAAACGTCGTTTTGAAATATGTATACTGAATCACAGACATATTAATAAATTTGTTATTAGGTCTGTGACTGAATATAATATCTATGAAAGACGAATTTCTACAGACATTCTAAAACAATATTTAAAAAAAAAAAAAAATGTTTTTGTGTGAAGAAGAAAGACACATTTAATCTGAGTTATTTACGTTTACCGGAAATATGTTTGATTGTTTTAATAAATCAAATATTAAATAGTACAATAGCATTGAGAAAAGGCCAACGAATCGCTATTTTACCTTAAATATTTGACAGAAGCTTTCAACTTATCAGGATATCATATGAACTATTTCCGCAATTTGTATTTTATATTGCAATAGTTAAAATAAATAGAGTTATTTGATAACTTTAATAAAATATAAAATAAACACTGAAAATTAATGTGTTCTCTTTATTTTGACGTGATCATTGTCTTAAATCATTACGAATTGAATTGAATTGGATTTTATAGTCGCACCAACAGCTGAGGTCATATGGCGACTTTTCTATATGACGAGATTACGACATACTTCTTTTGTTAAAGTTCTTCAGCCATGTTTTGTTTTATGAACATGTTTATGTTTATTTAAATCTAAATCAATACACAATAGATATTTACCATTCACACATTACAATATCTGTGAAAAGCGAGAATAAGATTTTATTTAATGACGTAGAAAACTTTGAACAGGTAAATTAATCCGCAGGTAAATGTATTTGTCAATTATCTGGCAATAGTTGTGCAGCTATGCAATTCAGATTTACATTATTACCCCGTGCAGTCACGCAGTGGTAAAAGTAGTTCTACGTCATGCAATTTTTTACATACAACTTAGTAGCGGTTTTAAATATACTCAAGTGATATAAAAACGCAACACGGGAATTTCCGCTATATATTGTATATACTGCACACTTAATTGCACATAATATTCCAAAGAAATCCCAAGATGTTTTTTAAAAAGAAAGTTGCAGTTAACTAGAGAAAGGACACAACTGTGATGTTGTAGACGTTTTAATCACACTACACTTTGTAACAAGAACTTCATAAATGTTGAAGTAGCTCTCTAGTTCAGTACTGTATTTAACGTAAATAGTTTGCAAAATGTTGCATCCTAAGTTTGCTCACATGATTGAGCCAAACGCGTACTCTGTGAATAATGAAACATTGAAGGAATACTATTTGCTGTATTATTTGTTGTTTTAGTATTTTTTCCAAAAGGAAAGGTTTTACGTAGCCATATACCATTCGATTAAAAGCAGCATATTGTACATATAATATATAGCGGAAATTCCCGTGTTGCGTTTTCATATCACTTGAGTGTATATGTTTCTCTCCGGGACTATCAAGAAATGTTCATATGATGTTTAAGAGTTAACTGTGTTAATTGATAATACAACAAAAAGGGTGGCCATTCATCTTTTGAAACATGTATGCGAGATTGCAAGCTGAGATTGCACCTGTCGAACACAATATAACTTTGGGCGCAGTTACGTTAGTAATCGTGTCATCAAAATGCAGTAGTGCTGCACACCGAGTTTTAAAAACGATGGCGGATTGTTTATATCATCTGCGACGCTTGCATGTTTTCAAAACAAACGTATAGAACAGTTTTTCTAAAAAATAGTTGACTTTTACCGGGATTCTGATATCGAAGATATACAGAACGGCAGAAAGACAATAAATTAATAAATAAACAGAGGGAAACTTCCTCATTCTATCGACGAACTAAATGTGGATGGCTATAAATACTATTATAAAAAAAAATACAAACATGCATTTCCGGTTTCATTTTTTTTTCTGCACAAACGCTCAACACGTTTGTATTTACAATCAAGCGTCGAAGATGATCAATACTAGAAGGCGGATACACGGCCAATTTGATTGGTTCAACGAGTCATCCGTAAAATGAAGATGACGTAAGTCGAGTTTGCTTCTTAGTAAAGTAAACGCAATAACTTCCAATAGTGTATACAATGTTTATGCTAACTTTGCAACAGTTTGTATTTTTCTTTTTACACAAGATTAAATGGCAAAGAGGTTACACGTCTGACAAACATGAAAACTACAGAAACTTCGGGTGATTTGATACTTCCATAGCTGCTATACATGATTGTATGCATGCATTGTGTCAAAAAACAAGTAAGAAACATCTAAAGAATGATTATTATAACAGAAAATGCACAATGTACCATAGGAAGGAAGGATCAAAAAGCAACGTCGCTATGAAAGCTTGGCTGCTCCCTGAGGTAACTTTTCTGACAGTTCTTGCTTAATGATGAATGGCCACCCTTTTTGTATTATTATCAATTACAAATTTAAATCTTAAACATCATATGAACATTTCTTGATAGTCCCGGAGAGAAACATATATTTAAAACTAAGTTGGATGTAAACATGAGTATTATTAGCATGACGTAGATACTACTTTTACCACTGCGTGACTGCACGGGGAAATGGGGTAAATCTAAATTGCATATCTGCACAACTATTGCCAGATAATTGATAAATACATTTACCTGTGGATTAATTTACCCGTTCAAAGTTTTCTACGTCATCAAATAAAATCGTATTCTCGCTTTTCACAGATATTTCAATGTGTGAATTGTAAATATCTATTGTTGTGTATTGATTTCGATTTAAATAAATATAAACACGTTCATGAAACAAAACATGGCAGGAGAATTTTAGAAATCTTAACATCAAAAAAATAAAATAAAACGTAAAACCAAAACAGATATAATTCTGAAAGCTACCATTGGAGCCAATATTTTGAAAACAAAACGATGACTATCATTTCTCTTATCAACGACTAACTCATCAACGTGAAAAGCAATCTGTGGCAATTGATAACACAGACAACAGTTTGAACAGATGTTCACATAAAATGTGTTTTTGTGATGTATTAGAGAGATGTTCAACTGGTGTAATTTCTGTTTTATGAGGAAGAGTTTCGTTTTATGAGAGAGAGAGAGAGAGAGAGAGAGAGAGAGAGAGAGAGAGAGAGAGAGAGAGAGAGAGAGAGAAAGAGGGGGGTTGGTGAGAGGGAAAGGTTACCACATTAGGGAAACATATCTTTGAAATATATCTTGATACCTTGTTGAACAAATATTTAATCTGGCGTCGCCCGCGTCTGCGGTTCTTGCCTACATAACACCTGCAAAATGTTCTTGATGAGTTGAACAAAGAACCGCCTTATGCTCTACCACCGCATTCTGTTCCTACGAGAGCAGAAAATAGATTGCATTGCATTTCTAACGCAATATATTCGCCGACGGTGAGCATTACGGGATCTAACAATGCGTTAAAAGCTATGAATCATCTTTGAAACGTGTTTTTTAGCAAGTGATCTGGAAATGTTCAGACCATATTTTTTTCTGCACAACTGCCTTTACTGTCGGTACACTTATTGGTAAGAGCCATAAATATGAAACAGCTGCAATAAACACCAGACAACTACGTATCGTGTAATGTTCACCAATTATGAATGGAAAATTATATCTTTGGAATGCAATTATTGTTTTATCTATAAAAACTGGTACTTAAGTTTTTGTTTTACCTCCAAATGTTTGTTTGAATGGTGTTTAAGTCATTTTAGCACATTGTAGGCAATTTATGACGGTCGATTGTTTTGTGGAAGAGGCAAGCCACCCCATTTGTCCTGGGTAGAACCAGTACTGTATACCTTTCACCATCCGTACAAATTGACACTTTCTCACTTACAAGCTGAGCTCTAATGGCATGGGATTCGAACGGTGAGAGGCAATGTTTAAAATGCAACGTCGTTAACCCCTCGACCATGGAGCACCAAATGTTAGACACTATTTTAATTTGACTGCGTTCTGTGACTGATACACTTCCGGCTCGACTTTTGTATCTACGTTTAATGAAGTAATCGAAGTATTAATTGTTTTTCTTTTTTTTTTATGAAGTGTTGCATTTTGTGATGATAACCCTTGATATAGGAGCCGTTTAAGCCAGTAGATCGTTCACAGGCCCTTTTTTATTATTATTTTAAGTAAATGTTGATGTTTTTTACCCTTTTTTTTTATGTTATTTTCATTTGTTTTTTTGTGTTTTTTTAAAAAATATTTTTCATTTTTTTTTTTTTTTTAACAGTAGGCTGAAATCTATATGTATTGTTTCCTTTGGTCACAAACTAGCATTTAGTGACAAATTGTGCACATCTAGATATCAGTCGGCTATAGAAGTCCGTACATATTGACGAGAATAACCCCTTTTGTTTTCTTTCCGTTATACTGTCCTTTTAAACATGTAACAAGCGTCTCCGTGACGAAAGGGTAAAGACGCTGCCTTTGAAACCTTCTCGCCTCTCACCACTGCGAGTTCGAATCCTACTGGGGGCTCGACTTGTAAGTGAGAGAGTGTCAATTTTATGGATGGCGGGAGGTATAGTGTTGTTCGACCCAGGAATAAGTGGGTGGTTTTCCATCACCACTAAATATCAACATTCATGCATAGCCTAAAATGTGCTGGGAAATGAGGTTAAACAGCATAACACAATCAATCATTAACATTATAACATTGTTCAGTTCAGTTCATCATGCTAGGTTGCGTTAATAAAAAGTTAGAGATCATTTGTTCAAATCAGAATGTAGGTTACTAGATTAGCGTGACCTTATTTTGAGGTTACTGACTGTTCAGGTCACTGACATACTTTGAAAGCTAGATCACAGGCATTGAATAATGTCCCTGTAGAACCACGTTTAAACTTTTATTAGCGCTGATAACCTTGACTTTGAAATGTCAAGGTCATTTGAATGATATATCAGTCTTGAAATGTTTGAATTAAATGTTCATGGTGAAAAAAAATCAAGATTGTGAAGTTTCATAATGTTCGCGTATTGTATCGTTTACTTTATTCTCTTAGCATTTAAAAAGGTTTTGACAAACGCTTAAAGAGAATGGATTGTTTGGAATTATATTTATAATTTGATAGTGTTGTGGTGAATGTGGGAGGAAACGGATTAATATAATGACACAGCTTATGAAAACAAGACTTATTCTAATTGAATAGAGCCACTGTGTCTAAGCTACCCTTAAATGTACATTTCGTGGTGTACTTTGATGTGCCGAGATACTCACACGCACGTGTCAAGATGTAGGCTTGATTCGTACGTATTGGGTAGCTTCTGTGATTTACGGAGATCAACGGTGTTGGTGATTTTCACAACACTATCAAATGATAAATATAATTCCAAACAATCCATCTCTTTAAACGTTTGTCAAAACCTTTTTAAATGTACAGCGAATCAAGTAAACGATACAACACCAATTGCAAAAGCGTTCCATTTCTCGACTTTCCTCCACGTTTACGAATTGAATTAATGTTTTTGTGTTTGGTGTTTAACGTCGTTTTTCAGCACATGTTACACGGTCGATTTTATTGGTGGATGCAGACCACCCACTTATTCCTGGGTAGAACCAGTACTACATACCTCCCGCCATTCGTAAGAATTCGCCATTCGTAAGAATTGACACATTCTGACTTAAAGTCGAGCTCCCAGTGGGATTCGAACCCACAACGGTCATAGACGAGAAGGACGGATTGAATAAAACGGCTCATTATCTATAAAGATCGCGTCATCCCAGAGTGGGAGATGATACAGATGCATCTGAGATCTCTCTTCTGAAACTATCGAATACATTCCACAACATGTTCTGATACTATAAACATACAAATATGTTTTTGAAATGAATAATGAAACAAAAACTGCATGTCAAAGTCCTAAATATTGCTTTGGGGCGATATGTGTCAATATGTGCAATGTGTTGTTGATATACTTATGTCACATTGTTTTAGAGTTGTATTGTATGTCATATGATATTTGTATGGTATTTGTGTTTTACCATATATGTCATATGATATTTGTATTGTGCGTCATATGATATTTGCATGGTATGTCATATGGTATTTGTATTGTATGTCATATGGTGTTTGTATTGTGTGTCATATGGTATATGTAGTATATGTCATATGCTATTTGCATTGTATGTCATATGTTATTTGTATTGTATGTCATATGCTATTTGTATTGTATGTCATATGCTATTTGTATTGTATGTCATATGCTATATGTATTATATGTGATATGTTATTTGTATTATATGTCATATGCTATTTGTATTATATGTCATGTGCTATTTGTATTGTATGTCATATGGTATTTGTATTGTGTGTCATATGGTATATGTAGTATATGTCATATGCTATTTGTATTGTATGTCATATAATGTTTGTATTGTATGTCAGTATGTTATTTGAATTGTATGTCATATGGTATTTGTATTGTTAGTCATATGGTATTTGAAATGTGTGTCGTATGATATCTATATTGTGTGTCGTATTGTATATGCATTGTATGTCATATGGTATTGTATTGTGTGTCATATGGTATTTGTATGTCATATGGTATTTGTATTGTATGTCATATGGTATTTGTAGTGTGTGTCATATGGTATTTGTATTGTATGGCATATGTTATGTGTATTGTGTGTCATATGGTATTTGTATTGTATGTCATATGGTATGTGTAGTGTGTGTCATATTGTAATTATATTGGGTGTCATATGGTATTTGTATTGTGTTTAATATGTTATTTGTATTGTGCGTCATAAGATATTTGTAATATATGTCATATGGTATTTGTATTGTGTGTCATGTGGTATAAGTATTGTATGTCATATGGTATTTGTATTGTGTGTCATATCGTATTTGTATTGTATGTCATATGGTATTTGTATTGTGTGTCAAATGGTATTTGTAGTGTGTTTCATATGGTATTTGTATTGTATGTCATATGGTATTTGTATTGTTTGTCATATGGTATTTGTAGTTTGTGTCATATGGTATCTGTATTGTATGTCATATGCAATTTGTATTCTGTTTGTCACATGGTATTTGTATTGTGTGTCATATGGTATTTGTATTGTATGTCATATGATATTTGTATTGCGTGTCATATCGTATTTGTATTGTATGTCATATGGCATTTGTATTGTATGTCATATGGTATTGTATTGTATGTCATATGTTTTTGTATTGTACGTCATATGGTATTTGTAGTGTGTGTCATATGGTATTTGTATTGTATGTCATATGGTATTCGAATTGTATGTCATAAGATATTGTATTGTATGTCATATGCTATTTGTATTGCATGTCATATGGTATTTGTAGTATACGTTATATATATATGTCATGTGTTATTTGTATTATATAGCATATGTTATTTGTCGTACCCGTTTATTATGTGTATTATGGCGACAATCAATAGACAATAGAAAAGAGCTCAATATTTCTTAAACGAAACTCTTGAACGAGTCTATCGCATTTTTTAAAATAAACTCGTGTATATTGTCAATATAATAATGTATTCCTTGAATAAACTCGTGTAAATTGTCAATATAATAATGTATTGCTTGAAATAAACTCGTGTATATTGTCAATATAGTAATATATTGCTTGAAATAAACTCGTGTATATTGTCAATATAGTAAGGTATTGCTTGAAATAAACTCGTGTATATTGTCAATATAGTAATATATTGCTTGAAATAAACACATGCTTATTGCCAAAAGATGTGTATTGGCTATTACCAATGTGTTGTAAGCTGTTGTAAAGTGTTTTAGTAAGGTCTTACTTAATATAATGTCTTGTATATTGTGTATTGAATCTTATTATACATCTGCAGGGACTGTCCATTATGTCGGCACTGGTCTCGTAGTATACTAGTAACGTCAGGTACACCTGGTCAAGCTGGCTTTCGTGATGTGGAGGAATGCTGACCCTTGCCACGATGGTGTAAATGCTATACTGTATTGGCAAGATCAATTAGCCTAGACTAAACATATCCTGATAAATTGCACGTTTGCATGTTATGGTAACGCATAGCGACGTCTGACATGTTCACTTTGTTACGATGGAAAAAAAAGCACAACTATAACGCGATTTTTCGTCATTTGATTTAGTTTTTCGTTTAAATGGTGTTTTACGTCATTTTTAGAATATGTTAGATAGATTGATATTGTATATTTTACTTCATGGTAGTGTTGTTTTTCAATTAGACTGCTATGCAAGTTCCTATATTTAAATATATTTTAGAGATATATGTCATTTTAACTGATGATCTGTGAATATATTTAAATGATCGTCTCTTATAATTTTGTAAAAGAATGATGTTTGCATGTTATCAATGTGTGTACGATAATATATATGTGTGTGTGTGTGTGTGTAATTGTATGTAAACAATGAGGCGCAAATTAACTTATTATATATACGAGTATGTTAGGCCATATATGACGTCGAATTTTTTTTTGTGCTAAAGGCAGACAGCCCATTTTTCATGGGTAATAATCTAGTACTGTATACCTCCCGCCACTTTTAGACATCATGTCTTACTCGCGAAATTGCATCAATAAAACATATATATAATTAGTATATACATTCCAGTAAAGTGATACGTAGCAATAAACCCTAACAGTTTGTACAGTCTTCACCCGTGATGGTCATAGACCACTATTGCATTTTCCATAGACTTACTGTTTAATGTTTTCCCATCTGACATGCAAGCAAAAACCCCAGGCTTACTGTTGCTTACCCTGTTACACAGATGAAGCTTAGATGCATGTAAACAGGAACTTCGTGTTAGGGGTTGACCTATTTTTAGTGCCACTTCTAGATGTCCAAAGGACATGACCCTACAATTTGAGGGAATCCCCAAATAAATTTATTTAAATCACCCTCTTTCCTTTTTATTCTGCTATATCATAGAGCTGAATCATACAAATGAAAGCTATGTTAAATAATAATCAGAAATAAATAACAAATTCAAGTTAACCTAATTGGATTTCCCACCTAGTCTATCATCCAATCTAAATAAGGCTTATGTATGCATTAGGCATTGGGGTTCCCATATACTTTTTCCGCCAATCAGACCGGTTTTTGCAATAGGGTACTGTCACCTGATAGGCATACACACTTTCATTTGCAGATCGTCACGAGGTCTGATTGTTTGTACATACATAAAGTCTGATTAAATTTCCAAACGAGTAAATATAAAAGAGAAAATAACTGTAATGTGTTCTTTTTCTTTCGCTAAAAATAAAGATGTCTAACACAATTTAGAAAACGTATATATACATAGTATTAATTGTCCGGAAAGTATATTAGTATTACAGTCGGGATCACGTGACGTACAACGTGTTGATGATGATGATTTCTAAGGTTTAAAGTCCCTCTACCATATGAGCCCCCGGGAAGAATCCCCCGTTGGCTCGGCATTATGTCTGGACTATTGCGTGAGTGATTGTGTGTAGTGCTATGTATCTATCTACAGTCTACTTGAAGCAGATATAGTGCTGCCACACTGGAATACCACGCCGTAGTACGTGATACAACGTGTTTGCGAATATCTCAGACTATAAGGTACTGCATGGTTGTTAATTGGCTCAACACAATATTGATAAATACGAGCCGCCCCAGAAAGAGTAGTCTTGATCCTCTTCGACGCTTGATTGTAAATACAAAAGTCTTGACGCTCTGTGCAGAAAAAAAAAAAAAATTGAAACCGGAAACACATTTCCGTAAAAAAATAATGTATTTTAGTATTTTTGACCATTCACAGTTAGTTCGTTCATATAATGATGAAGTTTCCGTCTTTGTTTATTTATTAATCTTTTGTCTTTCTGCCGTTCTGTATATCTTGGATAGAAGGTGCTTTTGTTTCAGCCAGTCAGAAACGATACCAGAATCTCGATAAAATGGCTGCCGCGTGAAAATAAATAGATAGAAGAAAGGTTCAAGACGTTTGTCTTGAAAACAAGCAAGCGTCACAGATGATCTAGACTACAGAAAGAGGGACATGATATTATGATAAATAGAAATCTGGGACCCAGCCCAATTTTTACTATCATGCTGAAGAGTAGCCCGACACAATATAATACGATTCTACATGTGTTGCTGTCCGGGTACGTACACAAAATATAGTTCATTGCTGTCCGGATGATACATATAAGCAAATGTATATAATAAACCATATAATATATAGACAACGCTCGCTTAAAGACCCAACTGGGGTATATAAGGGAGGTTATGGCTGGGGGTGGTTTCCCTTGTATATTTGAACATGTTTCATGTCAGGGACACTTTTTCTTCAAAAAATCATAAAAAACAGTTATAGTTATCTTTCAAAAAATATATGCTTGAAGTTTAATTGATTTTCTTTCATTATTATGAAAACAGTGTTATATGGTTCTTTCTGATTTCCATAATTAAATAAAATCATCAAACCAAAATTTCAAATTTTAAATTCATGGGAGGAGCTAAGTATTCATGAGATCATGTGACTCCATTGTTTGTAAACAAATGAGCAAGAAACACATGGTAGTATGCTATTGCTGTATAGGTTAGTAAAATGTGTATAATAAACATGCTTAGCACTTACTTTGGATGTTTTTAATTTGTGAAATTCTCCAAATACATGTACATTTGTGTTGCAGCATTTTATATCCATTTTTTAAACACTTATTA
Source organism: Cyrtodaria siliqua (assembly GCA_037043455.1). NCBI lineage: Eukaryota > Metazoa > Mollusca > Bivalvia > Adapedonta > Hiatellidae > Cyrtodaria > Cyrtodaria siliqua. The sequence continues at coordinate 111,393 of JAWPHD010002420.1, read as the reverse complement.
ATGTTTTCACCAATCGAAGTTTGCATCATTTTTAAAATGTTAGTATTATACTGTTTGTGTTTTGTTAATCAAATACTGATGTATACACATATCCTTTTTTTGAATGATCTGTGCAACAGTACATATATTAAAATTATATCACAATTGTGTTGTATTACCAACAAAGACCGGTATACGGCTCTCCTGGTAGGTTAGGATAGCGAGACCTTACTAAGTTGAATACACATTCTGTCATTATCTCTCTTAGAATTCTAACAACACTCTCATCTGCATGGTCCCTTTTCATTAATCTAGCCTTTCTAACAAGATACTCAGTTTTGCGTCAAGCATTTCTTCTGTCACCCTTCTTTAAATTCTATTTTTGGCATGTGGTCTTGACCCACTTCCAAGCCATGATTGTTCATGTGTAATCACACATGATTACATGGAGAACAAAAGCAATGGTACAAAAGAAACATCTACATTTGTCATCAAATCTGTTTCTGTAACATCGTTAATTGATAAAACTTGAGCATCATGTTCCTGCTTTCTTCAAATGAATTAATTGGTAGCTCATGTTGCACATTGTCATTATTTTTTTGTTCTTCTGGTGATTTTTTTATTTCAATAAAATTCCAATTGTAATGGTTGAAATTAAAGAGCTTCAGCTGTAAGTTTTTGCTCTTCGATTACTAATAATGTTTTGGATGTATCCATCACACACAAAATAAAAAATATAACACGTTTTCATCAACTTCTAAAACATATCACTTCACCACATTTTATTGGCAGCATTTTAATCCATTTAATAAAATGCCGCCAAGATCAGTATGGTGGAGTTCAATTTATATAGGTTGATCAACTATTTCTTTTATCATTTTGAGCATTTAAATAACATAAAATAAACATATTTAGAGATGACTTGCGAGTAATTAGATTACGCATATGTGTGTTTAGAATGTTTGATGAGAAATGAATAAAACAAATGGGATTATACAAATGCAGAAATGGATCCTCTACCTTACTTGTAATGGAATTGTCCAATTATGATACAGGCTAATTGGGCCAGTAGAACATGATCCATACAGTGCAACCTTATCAAAGATGTTGACATATATATACTCATTATGTCTGGTATTTGTGGATCAGTGTTGCTGTATACAGATTACACATTCATTAAACATATACTTATGGATGACAATTTGTCAAGGAAAAAAATAAAATAAAAGTGCTCAAAAGAAAAACAGATCAATTTGGCTGAATTATGTGTTTTAGAATAATAAAACTAATGAATATCATAAATACAGTTATTGTGTACATGTTTAGTGTATGAGACATACAAGTCTACATGTATTTAATTACTTGGAAGAGAAAATTATGTCGTATCTGTTTAAAACTCATGGGAATTACTAACAATCAACAGGTCAACAATGTGTTTTCTGTCGTCTGCTGCAGTCCCAATCTATTTTTAGCTAACACTGTATTGCCACTCACTGATAATATACACACACAGCAGAGTTATTTTACATCCGAAGGTCTGATCGGATGTTGGGTCTTTAAGCTGTATAGATAATAAAATACTAATTCACTAAAATAGTACTCTACTAAGTGCAACCAAAGTACTGTGAGGTTATCTGGGCCAACATTCCTTTCGAATCAGAAACTTAATTAAACATTGTAAAAGAATGCTGGATACTGATTGTTGACGTAATTTTAAGGAATTTTTATATTCCAGTATAACCAACACAGCTGGGGATAAGGCAGTTACCCACTCGGCAAAACTTCTAACTAAATCTCAGTATCTTTTAAATATTTACTAAATTGAACCTAATGTGATATTTGAACTTAAGTGTCATATCTACCAAAAACAAAAGTTGCCTCCGAAGTCCATATTTTGATAATTAGAGTTGAGTTGAGCTCAAATGGCTTTTGCGGCGGCGCACCAACACAAAAAAATGTTTTAATTGCGCCAACAGGAATTAACATTCCAGACTTACCCTCCATTTACGTCGAGATAAAAAAAGAAGCAGAATGGGCCTAGAACCTTCTCACCTGCAGAACCGTAGAGTTGCTGCAACACTCCATTTTTGCAGGAGTCACGAACATTTTTTCTGGTACCTCCCAAGTAGCTCCTTAAACTTTGCAAGAATGATGATAAATGAACATGACAAAAACAACAACATTAACACGAATTCGGGAGGATTTTCATCCCTCTGCATGGATAAGCAGTGTCCCTATTCTTGCCCAGTCTTGATCATATTCGACGCTTGCTTGTTCGTACTTTTATTGTTTTATTACAGAGTTTTTTACCATCCACATTTAGATTTTGTCGATAAAATGATGAAGTTTCCTTCTTCGTTTATTTATTAATTTAGTGTCTTCGATAAAAGGTGCGTCTGTATCAGCCAATCAGAAACGGTATCTCGATAAAATGGCTGCCGCGTCAAACTTTTTTAGAAGAACAGTTTTAGACGTTTGTCTTGAAAACAAGCAAGCGTCGCAGATGATCTAGACTAATTATTGCCCGGGAACAACACGGCGGATTGATAGAGTATGTAATTGGTAAATAAACCATTATTACGAAACGTTTTAAAAAGAGATAATATCTAAGCGAAGTTTAATTAATTTTTTAATAAGTATTTTAAGTTTGGCGAGGGAATTTTTTATATTGGGCGATTTTATAGAGCTTCCACACTTTTTTGGTAAAATACATTGCAGTTTTTCTTTGTTTTACATAACGAAACAACAGCATGCATTCAACGTTAATAACGTATTACATTAACACATATTGCAGAAGTTACGCTGCGAAAAAGATATTGCTTTATAAATGTTGCTGTTTTTAAAATTAGCAGCGATTCTGTCAATGTAATGACTTTGTATCTATGCGAAATTGCAGCAAAAAGTACAAATTGTGTGTGATATAAATCGGAACACTACAGGTCTGTTTAGCGGAACTGATAAATAGCTGTTGGCTTGAAGCCTCATTGTTTGATAATTCTCTGTGAATGTTATATTGCCTATCAAACTGTGCCAGAAAAAAATGGTGTATAGGTCACACTAGTTGAGCATGGCAGAGGTATGTCGTGAAGATCATAAGAAACTTGCAAGGGTATCCGGTGCAGGTAGCGGATCCCAACCCCAGGTATAACTGTTTTCACACTGTTTTGATTGGAACAGAGGGTTGGAATTTTAATACGCTGATATCATGTTTTGCGTTGACGTCGACATCAATTAACGTTTTATTGCTTGTCAAACTGTGCCAGAAAAAATAGTGTATAGATCATACTAGATGAGCATGGCAGAGGTATGTCGTGAAGATTATAAGAAGCTTGAAGGGGTATCCGGTGCAGATAGTGGATCCCAAACCCAGATATAGCTGTTTCACACTGTTTTGATCGGAACCGAGGATTGGAATTTTAATACGCTGATATCATGTTTTGCGTTGATGTCGTCATCAATTTACGTTTTAAGTTTTGCTTTGCCTATATAACAAAACTGACGAAATGCAACTTAGCATTTTATTTATTTAATTTTTATGAGGATATCTACCATGGCAGGAACAACAAATATGTAGAAGATCATGGGTGTAAGGGGAAGGTGGAAAATTCCATGCCGCTGTGCAACTGTTTTGACTGAACCCGAGGCTTGCAAAAACAGATATTCCGAGGGTTGGATAATTCCTATCTTCACCAGATAAACACGACTGTTTGTTTTTTAATTAAAACACAACAAGAAACATGTCGCCTTTATGGAAATGGAAGGCCTTTACATAATCCATGATTATTAGTATAAACTGATTTTTGTATAGTACAGGGCCCGTATTCATAAAGCAACTTAAATTGAAAATATTATTTAAGTCAAAATTTAAGATATTTACATATTTTCAAACCCCTCAGTGACACTATAGAGCATCTATTTTAATATAATTTCTTAGAAATCAATAGCATTATTACAAATTTAAAGAAATTGTCTTAAAACGATAGAAAAATGTGTTTAAAAAATTGATAAATTTTGACTTAAGTTTAGATATGATATTGAAAAACATGTTCCGATAGATATAAAACGCACGGAAATCTTTTTTCTGGAATCCTGTATTAAATGGAAATTAAATAATAGTGATCTGTAAATTTGGCTACTTCGACCAATACTGAACTAAAGAAAATGAAGAGGTCAGTAATGTAATGATGTCATCCTCGCTGAAACCCAATTAGCTTCGCATATCAATCTATTTATTTTAATTATTACTTATAACTGTCTTTTATATACTATAATATACTTAATATACCAAAATAGTAAGTATGTTATCGATATAGACATTACTGTTGTTGCTGTTTTCAATAATCAAAAAAATGTTTTTACATTTGTCGTTTTCATTTTTTTACATTTGTGGGTAAAGATTATTTTTTTACATTTAGCGTCATTTTTATAACTGTGTGTGGTTATATCAGGACCCGTCTATCTACAGTCCCTGGTTATATGTGGGGGAGATATTGTCCCTGGTTATATGTTGGGGAGGTATTGTCCCTGGTTATATGTGGGGGAGATATTGTCCCTGGTTATATGTTGGGGAGGTATTGTCCCTGGTTATATGTGGGGGAGGTATTGTCCTCTGATGTGTAAATTGCCATACATATGTATGTGAGGTAGTAAGGAATGGTTCTCTTTAAGTGTGTGTGTGTGCGTGCGTGCGTGCGTGCGTGCGTGCGTGTTGGGCGTTAGTACGGTTCTCTGTCACTGTGTTGGGCGTTAGTACGGTTCTCTGTCACTATGTTCTCTCTGTGTGTGCGTGGAGTGTACATGTGATCCGCTTTCATGTAGATATATGTATATGTGCACATGAAAGTGGACATTAGGTACTCCGCATGAAAACCTACATGAGAGAAGATCATACCTACCCCTGCGTGCATATGGCAAACTACACTGGAAACCAGCCCCTATAATTGAGGCGGACGTGTGACTATGATTGCATTCGGTCGTCAGAAATAAATCACGATTGTAAACGAGAACATTATGCTGCCGTGTTGTCAGTACAAAATAAAAAGTCAATATGTTTTATCATTTTTATTGTTATGATATCTTACGATAGATTACAGACCGTCTAGAGATTTTCCGAGATTCGTCTGTCAAAGATTAAAAAAAAAAAGAAGAAAAAAAGGCTGACATTGCAGTTTACGTTATGAAGCCGTTTCATCATTAGCACATTCATGCGGAATATTTTATAACTGTCTAAATATTCATTTTTAATTTGCAAGTTATAATCGAACCATAATATACGTCTGCTTAAACCCAATAACAAGTATTGTTGTTGTTTTTACGTATGTATGTATGTAAAGAAATAAAGAAAACAAACTAAATGTAATATGCCGCAATATTTCGGTTTGAACTATTTGAAAATATATATATAAAAAAAATTAAATTTTAATTTCAGACTTGAGCAGAAAGCCTAAAATACTGACATAATGCGTGCGCGTATGTTTGATTGTTTGTTTTTAATCCGGATTGCCTCGTGTCACTTTAAACTTCCCAAATATCAAGCGGGAAAACGCCAGAAATGGTATATAAAAAAAAACACGGGCCATATCCCTTCTCAATCTGCAATCGGATTTGCACAATTACAAGTACAGATATTAAGTGTTAACGAAGATAGTTCGAATCCCTGCAGGGCTAACGTCCTTCAATTAACCCTTGAAAGAATGTCCAAATCCCCCGAAGATGTCAATGTATTGAATTGGGGGACTATCATCGAATAATCAGCATTCTTATAAATCGCTGCGTAATTGTGAGATGGGATAAATTGACCATGCTAAACTTTGTGACATTAATGGGTAGGGTATAAAACTTCCCACGAGTAATGTCGTCCGTCATCCAAATATTTCATCCCGGGGTATTACAGTAATGTCGCAATCGGTGGTGTACATTTTACGACATTTGACAAAACTCAATCAGTGGTATTTCACTTCAAAGCGGGATGTGAATATCTTTCTCAACTAACTTCGATAGCGTTAAGCGTAAGCTGCTACCATTATCTTGTTGTAGTGTGCTAGCGACCTCGGTTACTCAGTAGATGAGGCAATGACTTTGGAGCTACATACCTCTGCCACGCGTGGGTTCGCTCCTTGGCGGACGCATGTCTGATATGGAACTTCATCATTTGTTTCGTCTCCCGCAGAAGTTGCTATTTTTATATAACTTAATAGGGTGTGTTAACGGGACGTTAAACTCCAGTTTATTCATTCATTGATTTCGTCGGCGTTTTTCTCTTGTTTATTCTTTTTTCTAGCTTTATTTCCTATTGATTGCGCGAAAGTTATTTGGGCTATCGGGGTCAGATGTTTTCAAGGCCAGACCAAATCAAGGTAAACTCAAGGTAAACTCTTTAAAAATGGCCGTATGCAGTGACTACTTTCAATAAAGGCATGTTTTTAAGGAACTAGGTCGGTTGCCTCTGCAATTAGGTCAATACTAGACCTAAAATCTTTAGACATAAAGTAAAGTCGGATGACCTGTATTTGAAAAATATGTCAAAACATCGGACAAAAATAAGGTCAAAAATAACTTCTTCCTTTTTCTAAATCTTTATACATAGTTTGGTATATGTTTATGCAAAAATGTTAAAGGTCAATTTCACCAAAAGGTCAAATCCAAGGTCAAATTTTAAAAATGTGTTCATATGAGTACAATTGTCAAGAAGTAACACTTACTTATCTAACTTAAATCACTGACTTAAAAGTATTGGTAAAGTTTAGATATTACTTGAAAATAAATAATGTGACCTGTATCTGGAAAAGAGGACAAAATGTAGGTCAGCAATTAGGTCACGGTGACATACTTATTTATTATAATTTACGACAGAAATTTACAACGTGTCAATCATGATCTTCATATGACCTTGAACTTTCAATTCCAAGAGAATAAATGCCATCAAATGAAAATAGGTCAATGATTTTAACACTTGGTCTCAGTGACCTAGAAGCCTATATTCTTACTTTGTTTTTAAAATATAACAGTAACACGGTATCCATTTAATCTGCATAAAGAACTAGATGGATAGGTGACCTTTTTTTAATAGGTCAAATATATGTCATGATGAACTACTTAATTATTGTTGAAGATAATGCCCTGAAAGTCTGAAAATATGTTCAAAAGTGTGTGCTATTGCTATCCCATTGCTTCGAGAATGCTTTTCTGTTAGGTGTCCGGTAATTATTAGTAAAGTAAAAGCAATCTATATTCACACCTACAATCTATAAATTCTACGGTCGCAAATCTGTGCGACATATCTGCACCTTTAGTGCACCGGACGTATTACTTTAAATTGATTATACCTAAACGTCGTATATGTTTGGCTTGTAAGTCAGTTCAGTTGCTTATACATGAACGCCGTACATGTTTGGCTTAAAACTCAGTTAAATTGCGTATGCCTGAACTCCGTATATGTTTGGCGTATAACTCAGTTAAATTGCTTATATCTGAACGCCGTACATGTTTGGCTTATAACTCAGTTAAATTGCGTATGCCTGAAGTCCGTATATATGTTTGGCTTATAACTCAGTTAAATTGCTTATATCTGAACGCCGTATATGTTAGGCTTATAACTCAGTTAAATTGCTTATATCTGAACGCCGTACATGTTTGGCTTATAACTCAGTTAAATTGCTTATATCTGAACGCCGTACATGTTTGGCTTATAACTCAGTTAAATTGCTTATATCTGAACGTGCATGTTTGGCTTATAACTCAGTTACATTGCTTATATCTGAACGCCGTACATGTTTGGCGTATAACTCAGTTAAATTGCGTATGCCTGAAGTCCGTATATGTTTGACTTATAACTTAGTTAACTTGCTTATATCTGAACGCCATATATGTTAGGCTTATAACTCAGTTAAACTGCGTATGCCTGAAGTCCGTATATGTTTGACTTATAACTCAGTTATATTGCTTATACGCGGATCTGACGCCATATTCTGATTATGTATACAGGGTAAAAATGTTTATATATACGGACCTGACGCCAAATTATTTTAGTTATACTCAATTATAAGAATTATATACGGCCCTGAAGCCAAATTGTTTTAGTTATACTCAGTTAAAAGAATTATATACGGCCCTGACGCCAAATTGTTTTAGTTATACTCTGTTATAAGAATTATATACGTACATGACGCCATACAATCATGGTTTATATAAGTATATACTCAGTTAAATTACGTTTACACGGATGTGATCCACTAACGTTAATGCCTATACTCATCTAAACGATGATAGTTTGACCTGACGCCATTGCATTCTTGCGAAGTAAATCGGGACTGCTGTATATGCACAATAAATAAGAAATATATATTTATAGATTATTAGATTTGTATTGGGATATATGCACGAGTTCTTTCGCGTATTAATATTGCGCGACTTTAAGGGCGCAATATGTATGCGCAAAAGAACGAGTGCATATATACCAATATAAATCTAATAACCTTTTTATTGCATGCGCATTTTTAAATTAGAATAATAAAATAGGTTGTAACATTTTTCACCAAAAACTTTTATTTTAAACAACATATTATCGTTACATCGTTGGAATTTTCACGATAAAATCAACATTGTTTACATCACGAGACATACTTTCTTTGACATGTACAGGCCCCGTGTGGTTCCTGGGCAAAGAATAGGGCCACTGCAGATCTCGTTGGAGGGGTAGGCAGAGGGGTAGATCCCCCACCTACCCCCCACCCCCAGATCCCCCCCCCCCCCCCCCACAAAAATAATCATGTTCATTTTATCATTATTTGTTCATGCTCAGTAAAGGTCTTCATCATGACCCCTGCATTGTTTCAGGTGCCATCTCGCTCAAATCACTAGAGATATTGGCAGAAAAAAAACAATAAATGTGACTCCAGCGTAAATGGAGTGTCTACCATAGAATTTGCAGCAACTAGGCAGTTCTGCAGGTGATAAGGTTCTAGGTTCATTCTCCATATTTTATCTCGATGTACAGGGAGGATGAGTCTAGCATGTTCATTGCTGTTAGACGCCATATAACCTTTCAAGTGTTGGTGCGCCTTAAAACCCCAATTCAATTCAATTGACATGACATGCACCAATCACGAACGAGTATACATTACACACCAAATATGACTTTACTACACGTCAATATGAGCGAATATTGACGTTTTCTGTTACACTGAAAGTAAACGGGGCTTGTAAATGCGTATGCAATAATTTCATTTATAGTTTCATTCATGTAACCATTATGTACATGTTTTCTCTTCGCACAGTGTTCGTCTTCCAATAAATTTTACAACAACGTTTAGCACGTGATGCTGGTTTCCCATGCAATATTTACAGGACGTGTTTAGCACGGGCTGTTTGTTTCCCATGCTATGACGCGTTTAGCACGCGTTGCTGGTTTCCAACGCAATGTTTAGCTCTTGCTGCTGGTAAACCGGACGTGTAGCAAGAACATCTATAATAATGTTTTTAAATAGTTTATTCGGTTCAGCAAATAAATCTTGTAAGAACTGAGAATTAACTTGGAAAACGCTGCCATAACAGAAAAATTGGTTTGATCGATGTACAATGTTAAATCTCGTTATCTCCGATGTATAAAGAATTCACTGATAATAGTATGAGATTTCAATAGGATAAGATGTTACCACTTTTGTCGGGAATTTGATATTTTTTTGAAAATATTCAGGTAATTTGAGATAGCATTTATTTTAAACGTTGAGAAAATATTTTGTTATGAATTAACGTAAATGCCACTTCTTTAATTAAGTAATTATGGACCTGATATGTGCACAAGTATATACTGAACAAAAAAGATTTAGCACGACTTTTTAGGGCCGTAGATTAAAACATATGAACATTGATAAAATTGTTTGAAGATATTAGAAATGCTAGGTAAGGATGTGATTTTCAAAAAGTTGTATTTTTTTTATTATTTTCTTAGCGAAGTATCATAATTACCTCCCATATATTAAAAACAACTTATTTCATTATGCAATTGCATTGCTTTGAACAAATTTAATGTTTGGCATTGACCAGAACAACCCATTATGTCAATGTTTAAAAACCGCTGAACTATGTTCACAAACGAGCAAACACATTCCAAATTTCATAATTTTAAAATGATCTCCTTTTTTTTTGAAATGAGAACGATTTTCGATAACCTATAAAAGTATGTTCTCATCATATTTGCTTCATTTTTATCGCCGACTTTTTACAAATGACTTTGTAACATTGTATTGGGCATATCTATGTCACTTTAACATTGACACTGACCATAACGGCTCTGTATCTCGTCTATAAAAATAGTATGCATTTTATGTAAATGGTATGCATTTTATGTAACTAGTATGCATTTTATGTAAATGGTATGCATTTTATGTAAATGGCATGCATTTTATGTAAATGGCATGCATTTTATGTAAATGGTATGCATTTTATGTAAATGTATGCATTTTATGTAAATGGTATGCATTTTATGTAAATGGCATGCATTTTATGTAAATAGTATGCATTTTATGTAAATGGCATGCATTTTATGTAAATGGTATGCATTTTATGTAAATGGTATGCATTTTATGTAAATGGCATGCATTTTATGTAAATCGTATGCATTTTATGTAAATGTATGCATTTTATGTAAATGGCATGCATTTTATGTAAATGGCATGCATTTTATGTAAATGGCATGCATTTTATGTAAATGGCATGCATTTTATGTAAATGGCATGCATTTTATGTAAATGGCATGCATTTTATGTAAATGGTATGCATTTTATGTAAATGGCATGCATTTTATGTAAATGGTATGCATTTAATGTAAATGGCATGCATTTTATGTAAATGGCATGCATTTTATGTAAATGGTATGCATTTTATGTAAATAGTATGCATTTTATGTAAATGGGATGCATTTTATGTAAATGGTATGCATTTTATGTAAATGGTATGCATTTTATGTAAATGGTATGCATTTTATGTAAATGACATGCATTTTATGTAAATGGTATGCATTTTATGTAAATGGGATGCATTTTATGTAAATGGGATGCATTTTATGTAAATGGTATGCATTTTATGTAAATGACATGCATTTTATGTGCTAAATTTATTTTGCTCAGTATAAAGCATGTATAAACTATTGAGGCGTTGAGGCGTTGACGTGACAGCGATGTGTATTAAACCGTTCCCCAGCAATGCCCTGTTAATAGATATTATTCTATTCATAATATTGAAGCGTGCCTCATAAAACCTTTAAATTATCGCTTATTAAGTAATTCCCCCCCAGGTACAGACATCACCCAAAGTAGTCATAAAGTGAGGAAATAGACCGTCATCGTTTGTAAACTATCAAAATGATAATTATAGTTGAGAGTATAGGAATTTTCTAGATATAATGCTTTCAATTAATAAATACAACATATTTGCAAATGTTTTATATTACATACCACCTACAAAAGTTGATATGTCAATAAATAACTAGAGGTATCGTTTTAATTAATATTCTAACAAGGTGTCAAATATTCAAATCAATGATTTTTTGCATAATTTTAGAATGATTTACAAATATACTGAAAGAAATTAGGATGTGATAACATGTAATCTTTTCTTCGCTAACATCATAATACACGACTGCCTTAGACGGAAAATTGAACAAAACTTATAATAAAACAAGCTGTCTCTCTTTCTTGCCTGCATGACTGTCCGACTTAAGTCCGTCCGTCCGAATGAATAAACGAACGAACGCGAACGAACGAACGAATGCGTGAATCACTCCTGACTATTACAGACAATTTAAATAGTTTTTTTCAAAATGGAAAACGCGCTATGTGCACCAAACCTAAAGAAATAATTCGTTGACAGTGGCATCCATCTATTTGTTTTACGACATTTTTCTCAAATTGTTTTCTAACATACACTTACAATGACACGTCAAGGGTACACTAATTCAATATCTGAGTTCAAGTCAAGCTTGCATTTTGTGAAGAGTTTAATAATACGAAATCTTCGTCTCAGTTACAAATCCTTAAAATTAATTATATTTTTAAAATAAATATTTAAAATATGCTTTCAATTTGAAATGCCAGCTATGAATACAGCGATATATAAATACTAAAAAATGTTTAAGTAGAAATTTAAGTCGGACCTCTTAAATATGTCAACATTCACGATTTGTAAGATTACTTCGCATACCTAACCGCAATAAGCATGGTTTCATTTGCATAATCTTATTCATAACACAATTTACGGGTATATACTAAATGTTGTTTCTTTATGGGGTATGTGCTACGTGCATGACTAAGGTGTATAGTTCCTTCAGCAGTTTAGGTTAAATTAAAGTAGTAGGGAGTGGTATGTTTGTGAAGTTTTTTGGTGAAGTTGATCGTAATTCGTGACATCTCGTACACTACTGGAATGTAAATCGAAGGTTTCCATATTGGTTATGTCATCACGCCATAGACTCCCGCCAAAACTAATTTCCATTAAAAATCAGTCATCATCCCAATTTTGCAATGTCATTTAGCCGATTGCTCCGTCAATATTTACATGAAAGCAGTGATAAAACCTTCACCTGCATTGTAAAAAACAAGCATGCAAGGCAAATTATACACCAATACGTGTGTCCAACGGTAATATTGTTTACATGGCAACAGTGCACTATTTTCTGTGCCGTTGCCTTCCGGCTAACACAATGTCAAGATTTTGAACATACCGAAGCTCGATATACGCGCGAGGCGGGATCCCGAAGAATGACGGGATTGGCCGAGTTTTCACGATTTATTGATCGTATGTTAGGACATTCATATACCTCAGCTTCCGCCGACGTGCAGTTGCACGCTGTTCAAGTATGCAACGACCGTAACGTTCAACTGCACGCTTGTAGGTTCAAATGTTCCACTGTACGTCCAGAGGCCGTTCTGGTTTTAGCACGTGTGCTTCATTTAAGTACGTGTGCGTCTTAAACGTATACGCATTTACGCATGTACGCATTTACAAGCTCCGTTTACCTTCGATGTAACAGGAAACGGCCATATTGACGTGTAGTAAAGTCATATTAATAAATGTAATGTATATGTGTTCGTGATTGGTGCACTTTTCTGTTCATGTCAAAGAAAGTATGTCACGTGATGTAAACAATGTTGAATTCCCATTATGTAATGACAATATGTTTGTTTCAAATAAATGTTTTTGGTGAAAATTAAATGCTACAACCTCTGTTATTCTCTCTAATTTAAAAATATGTATGCAATAAGACGGTTATTAGATTTATATTGGGAATATATCCCAATACAAATCTAATAACCTATAAACACGCATAGCTTAGTGTGTGAGCGAATGTTATAGCTAACGCACCGTAGACAATACCTTTAATATCACAAAAATAACAATTAATAAATCAAAACAAATTTCATTCTGAACGAGACAAATATCTTGTCATTAACGACTGTAAATTTAAAAAAAATCAAATTGCTGTGTCAGACCAAATTTGATTATGCACACACAGGGGTATAAAATATTTGGGGAAAAAAGTGGTGCGTTAGAACTTTGGTTCAGTATATATAGTTTATTCGTAAAATCAGACCCCGGTGTGCAAGACCGACTCAAAACAATACATTTCGGGAGCAGGTGCGGATTATACGTGAAAAAACACACTGGAATATTCACTAACACACACGGAATGGAATAAAGGACAGAAAACTCCTCTCTCTTTGCGCCATAGAACATAAGCATGCGCATTGTTATAAATAAACTGTAAAGTAATGCTTACCCCAAATCGGGCCTGTTTCCGCACGTGACCTTCACCCCGCCCAACCCCACCCACCATGTTACAAGTATATATCTAGTTTCAAATGTAGTTTTCTTCCTTCGTCACTCACTTACTACGAAGCACGGTAGTTAAAAACTGAAGAAGAAGAAGAAGAAGAAGAAGAAGAAGAAGAAGAAGAAGAAGAAAGAAGAAGAAGAAGAAGAAGAAGAAGAAGAAGAAGAAGAAGAAGAAGAAGAAGAAGAAGAAGAAGAAGAAGAAGAAGAAGAAAACGTTTATGATTTATATTGTCCTCGGCATCAGTAACTCGTTCGAGACCAGCCCACATGAACCATATACATTTAAGTAGTTTAGCCATTTTCATTAAATATTTTAAATCGCTAAAATACGCAGTAGGCATGACGCAAACATGGGACACCAGTATAGTACGAATACATACTGTGACAGAATGCAGGTGTGAATTTCAAAAATAATTACACCAAATATTTAGTATGCGGTCATGAGTGTTTTTGTAACACCTCTCAGTAATTGAAGGTTGAAAAGAAATAATTCTGCTTGATTTCTTACGCAAATATTTACATCTTCTCCATTAAATAAGATTTTTCTATCAGTAAGAAAATGTTCAAATAATGTCGACCTACTTCTGTTTGATTTACTTATTTGTGTTCCACATTTCTCATGTTGTGAATTGGCCTGAACACGGACCTAATAACAAATAGATTGGACACTACGAAAAGTATCTAAATTTCACGTGGCACAGTGCGAAAATTTCACAAATTATTTCCCAAATTTAAACACACATATTATGAAGAGTTTTATAGATACAAGTTTCATTCATGCCAAATACCATCACACATTTAATTTTCTTTCCAATGATAGTATTTTTCTTTCTCTTACATTTAGAGCAAAAAAGGAGTTTGACGGAAACTTTGACTATGTCAAAACCTTGATTTTTAAGAGAAAAGCGAAACATGATGACATTTTTTAACTTTAAACATCTTTTTATACAGTTTCTTACTTTCAAACTAAACATAAATTATTATAATACCATTTTGCTATTCACTATGAATCGTTTGAATGTATTCTCATCAAAATCAGTGAATACTTGAGAGAGGAGATAGAAGGAAAAGTTAAGGTGCCACGTGATATGTTGGTTACTTAGGGAGTTTCCTATCTGTTTATTAATATGTCTTTGAAAAGCTGACTCAGGTCGTTCATGTTCGGTTTCTCAACATTTTCGAACTTCTAACAGCTTCCGTTTGTTTAGCAATATAAGTATGATTGACACGTCAAACGCATCTTTAATGGCCTTTAACTCTCAATTGAAATATTTGCCGCTGTGTTTTTAACCCTTAGTTGCTAAATTTAAATGTCACTTAAATCACAGAATATACGACATCGTCACCTTGTATGAGCGAGGACCACTCTAGTTCGTGTCAGGCCTTGTATGGGTGACTACCACTTCATATCGTGTCAGACTAGTATGATAAACGTGGATTAATGCCACCTATATCGCATTAAACCACATATATCATACTCAATAATCCCCTCGAAATAATTCAAAACAAGTTAAATGTGTTATTTATACTTAACCCTAATATTTTGCGAACCTATTTTATCTTTGAAATGTGTACATAGCGAGCTACCGACCACGGTGAGTGACATCTGTCGTTTAATGTTTAGATAACGTTTACATACATTATGTCGTTGTGAATGTAATCTCAGGGTTTATAGTACCTCTGTCAGTAAAGACTCTTTAGAGTAATGAGAATATGTCACATGGATATTTTTTTATTATTTTAAAGCTAGTGCTGTCGATGTTTAATTGTTAGCATGACGGCTTAAAGGGTTTTGAGTTTTATCCCAGCCGGCACCGAACTAGGGTCAAATTAAATATTAAGTATTTTTCACCAGACAGTTGGTTCGGGTTAGACTAAATCAATCTCCGCAGACAATTAAATGAATAATAAACCATAGCCAATTGTTCCCTAAAGTGCGACGGCGCTAACAATCTTAGGGGTACACACACTTGATTTATGTTATGTTTACAGAGGTTCGAGTAATGGATATAAAACATGTCTCACATATTGATATTGTTGAGTAGTATGATAAATTGCTTTCTGTTGGTTAATGTTTTGTCGTACACATTTTTCAATATTATAACTATCTTGTTTACAGTATACCGTTTTTAAAGGTACACACGGCAATCTTGAAGTGTTTGAAATGGGTGTCTCGATTTATATATCCAGTATCAGTTTTACTTTTAACCCGGTTCAAATTTTAAGTATTCACTATTTAGTCTTATTATACTACAGGTTTTAATATATTATCGGTGCAATAATATCAACAATTAATAATATGCAAATACAAATTGCTTAATACTATTCTTATAATTAATATTAATGATTGAAAAAATGCAAGCTTTGCAGAAAAACTAACGGGACGCCGTGAGTTTTTAAAAAATAAAGATTGCCGCGTGTCCCTTTAACTAGAAAATTGAACACTTCTATATATTGTTCAACTTATAAAAAAAGTATTATTAAGCTATTGCGTAAAGGAAGGTAGGTCACTAGAACCCATCATATCAATGTCTATGAATGATGATACGTGCGCTGCTGAAGAGTTTACCGTTATTTGTAATCATAATGACTTGCAATCGAGTTTGTCAATGTCAAAATATAGAAGAAAATCAACGTTGAATCCCCACTTCTTCCCCAACCCTCTTACTTCAAATGTACATATGCGAACTTTAAGATCATCGTCAAATCTACAACTATATTACCCCAGACCGAATAGTGAGTTTTTCAGAAAATCGTTTGCCTATTCAGGTTCTAAAGTGTGGCACAAAATGCCGAATCTAATCATTTCAAAACATTGTATTTAGATTGGATTCACCAAACCATATAATAATGACTAAGTCTTGCAACTCAGTTTTGGTCATATTTCAGTTACTTTATGCATGAATATACTACAATTCATTTTAAATGTATATCACATATCTTTGTAAATATATATAATATATTGAGGGTCTCATGGAAGCTTGACTAGTTGCAAATGAGTTCTCTCGTTAAATAAAGTCTTTACTATTATTATTAACCCACATACAATCAAGTTTTTCAATATGTAACAGTTTATCAAGGGTAGGTCACCGGAGTCAAGGGTAGGTCACCGGGGTCAATCAACTTTGACCTCTGTAGGCTCCCAAGTTGTAAAGGTCGTATGATAAATTCGTCAATAGGAAGAACCACATATCAAGTATATCAGATTCTAATCCTCGATCGTCATCAATCCAATGCGATTTGGACCTGTGATCTAGTTATATTGCATATCAACGATTTGACCTTGACTTATGACCTTGCAATCGAGATTGCAATGCCAAATGATAACATTTGCTAAACGAGAATGTGTGAGGCTCAATAATCAAATATACGTCAAATGCCAATGCTTTATCTTCAAACAAAGCTAACACATTCAAAAAAATGAATGAATGGAGTTTTTTGCGGCACGTCGACACATAAATTCCGCAACATTTTTTATTTTTTTAAAGCAAAGTTGACCTATAATGTTTGTACCTACATAGAAAACCGATTCAGACCAATTCCGGATAAGAAAAAAGGTATTGGCTTAAACTAATTCATTTTGGCTGATCTTGCAATTTTTATTCAAGGTCAACATAAAACAATCACGATGTTTCCAAGGATCAAGCATGCACAGTTTCAGCCCGATAGCCATTATAGTGCTCGCGTTTTTCGAAGAAAACGATGGAACGGCTATACGAAAGCAGGAGGAGGGCAATTTAAGCTGCTATCATAAACAAAGCTAAACTAAACGTTTAGTCCTCCAATATGAGTAGTTGGTATAATTGCACAAATGCATGATCATCAGCTATACAGACTGTGTGAATGAATGAATGAATGAATGAAGACATATCCAATGAATTAATAGATGAGCGACAGCTTTAATAAAAAAAGAAAGAAAGAAAGAAAGAAAGAACA
This sequence comes from Cyrtodaria siliqua, assembly GCA_037043455.1. Classification (NCBI taxonomy): domain Eukaryota; kingdom Metazoa; phylum Mollusca; class Bivalvia; order Adapedonta; family Hiatellidae; genus Cyrtodaria; species Cyrtodaria siliqua. The sequence continues at coordinate 93,648 of JAWPHD010002420.1, read as the reverse complement.
GAAAGAAAGAAGGAAAGAAAGAAAGAAGAAAGAAAGAAAGAAAGAAAGAAAGAAAGAAAGAAAGAAAGAAAGAAAGAAAGAAAGAAAGAAAGAAAAAAAGAAAGAAAGAAACTAACGAACAAATGGGAGAAAAGAAAGAAAGAAACTAACGAACAAATGGATTATCGGAACTAATATATAGACTAATTTTGTAATAGTAACAAAACGAACTACTTATACAAATAAAAATAGAACATAGGACGGCGATGATAGGGAGACATGGGCTACATATCACTCTAGCTACACAGCTAACACATTTAGAATGTAAAACAAACCATTACAAGTCACTTACCGACAGACAGAAGAGAAAAACAATCAACGCAGAATTCATCCTAATCCATTAGTCTGATTAACAAGCACGAAATACCACTGAATGGATTTGTTTGGCGGACGACAGCCGGATTTAATTACATCTTATATCAATTGATTCTATAGTCGTTAGGTTACAGCATTGACTTGTTAGCGAATAGATGTTCTTGTTAATCACATGGTACCGTTTCGAAGCTTCTCATTTAGCTGTATACTTGTTAATGCTGGCCTCCAGGTTATGTTTTTCATTGAATCACAACACATATTATGATGTACTGATACCCTCTTGTTTTAGAGTTTTGCCACTGAATTTATGTTTCTATCACCTCTGAGCGCGATACTGCTTTTGTTCACGATTCAAATTTTGATTTATCTTTTTACTACAGCGTCTATTCCATAATCATTCACGTCTTATACACGTCACGCATAGCCTAATACTGCTGATACGTTCTGTAACGCCAGCTCAGTTTTTAAGGAGTCTTGTTTCTATAACATTCTATCAAATATTTCCAGTTGTTTTAGAGTTTTGCATTTGTTTGTAAATAAGTAATCCGATTTCTGACGTATTTTGCAAGTGTATTGTACGCATTTGTATTCATCCAGTTTAGACATAAGTACCTTTTCGTCACAATGTATGTATTTGAATATAATTGCTGTTAAAGTTTATGATGCGTTCAAATATGCGCACAACTTGATGCACATTACAATTTTGCTAACGAGAAAATGTTAATATATATGACATTTACGCTCCTATGCAGAGTATATATTTAAAACGCGTTCATACATTACATAGTTTGTTAAAAAAAAGTTGATTAACTGCAGTGTATATAGCGGTATTATTATACATGTATAGTGTTCCAATTTTAATATACACTATACACATCTGACACAGTAATCAGTATAACACACAGAGATATTTTATTGTTTTTAAACTTTAACAGTTTCTCATCATTACATACATAATTTGTAATACATAATTATAATCACATAAATAATACATCCTCCTCGTGTCTATGCTAAATGAGTCAATATGTTATCATCGTAATGGTTTCTGCTAATTACAAAAGAACTATTCACATCTCTGTTAATTACAAAAGAAACCATTCACATCTTTAAGTATTTCAACAACTCTCCAAAGTGTGCTTACGTTTCGTTCGCTTGCCATCAGCTGTGGTATAGTAGTATATTTGCGTTTTTTAATTACCAACACGAGCATTGACGGTATTAATATATTCCCACAATCATTACGGTCGTTTGTTGCTGTCGGTAAATAGTCCCCACACTTCAGTGTCTTCCTTTGTTGATGGTGTCAGATAGGCTGCATGATAATTATAATTCCTCACAAAAATTAAAAAAGGATCCCACTAATTTACTGCTCCGAGTACGTGAGCGCAATGAATAAAACTGTATGGATAGTACTGACAGTGAACAGTGGTGTGTATACAGGAGCATTCGCACAACTGTTCAGTTTTCTAAATATAGCTGTTTAATGGCGCATCGAGGTTACATTGCACCATTGATTTTCCTTCTTTGTTTTATATAGGACGAATGCATGTCAAGAGACAAAAAATGCGCATTTTTCTCCGTAAAGATTTTTTTTTTAAAACACATATTCAAACGATCGAGCGTCCGCCAATACAAAAATACAATAAAAACAGGGGGTCATGTATCATGTAAGAAAAGGCCAATCTGTTGAATGACGTCACGTTCTATTTTGACACGTCACAGATAGAATAACCCCATTTCTACTTTCGCTTTACTGTCTATGTCAGTTATAATTAAATATCTCAAACAAACACTAATAAATGTTCACAATACATCATTTGGATGAATTATAGGTAATAATAACCAAAAGCAATCAAAAGTGTGCATTTGGTATCACTAGTAAAGCAGGGAAACGTTTTTTACTAGGCACTATTTGACTATACAACTCGGAATTTCAAACGCAATGGTGTAATTACGCCTCGACACAATACATTAGGCTGTTAAAGGTGAATGGCCACCCTTTTTGTAGTATTATCAATTAGCAAATTTAACTCTTAAACGTCATATGAACATTTCTTGATAGTCCCGGAGAGAAACATATATTTAAAACCGCTACTAAGTTGTATTTAAAAAATAAGTATCTAATGTTGTGTATTGATTTCGATTTAAATAAACATAAAAATGTTCATGAAACAAAACATGGCTGGAGAACTTTAAGAGCCGCCCCAGAGGTAAAGGATACATAGGAATCCTAGCCACGCATTTTTTTACTTAAGAAATAGAACATAGTTTACCGTGAATTATCGTGTAATATATCACGGTTTGGAGTTCATTTGTAAACATTAATTTCACGAGCCCGAGGTGCGAGTGAAATTATAGTTTACAATTTAACGACAAACCGTGATATATTATACGATTCACAGTCAACTGTGTTCTATTTCTATTCTAATACCCCTAAAATGCGGGAATAGTGCACTTATCTGAAATATTTTGCATTGCTTTAACGTGCTTACTCTCCCAACGTTGGCAACACACATTACACTGATATATCGTTGAATATAACGAGATATTTTAAACTAGGCGGTATAGTGCGGTTGTATTTGAATATCGAATACATTACTTGCTCGCGGTATAAACTCCAATACGAGGAACCACCCGGTTTACGTCCACACGACGAACGAGGCTAAATTAAGTGTATTTTCACCAAAAAAAACAACTAAAAAGGTTGGAGTCATTTATGCTTAACCTTTTATATGAATAACGTACGGTTCATGAGAGTAAGTACATTAGGCGGCTTCAAAAGAAGCAGCCTGTCAATTTCCACACATTCGGGAATAAAAATGAGAAAACACATTCATTTCGTACTGTTCTTTTTTAAAATACTGTCATAATTATTGTCATACTGCAAATGTAATTCTCGAGTTTTGATTGGTCATGTCTACGTCTTCTACTAAGATTTCTACTGTTCAAACAGGGTTTGTACAATCTATATATATTCAATACATAGTAATTAAATGCTCAACACTGTTATTTAATGCATTGAATGTATTAGAAGACATTTGAAAGAACAGTTCAATCATTCAGTCAAACACGTGAAACCCTTCGATTCAATGTCAAACAAGTCAAGAAACTAGTATACAATACACTGTGATGTAAAACGATACACCCGACAAGGCATTTGAAGCTGAATCCGTATAATACAGTCAGTGCAACGGACAATCAAAGGTTTTAGCACATTTTAGGCCGTATATGACGGTCGATTTTTTTATGTGTTTATGTTTTTTACCCCACCCCACCCCCACCCCCACTTTTTCCTGGGTAGAACCAGTACTGCATGTATAACTCCTGCCATCCGTAAGAAACGATACTTTCTCACTTACAAGTTGAGCTCCCAGTGGGATTCGATCCCGCAGCGTTGAGAGACGAGAAAGTTTACAACGCAACGTCGTTAACCCCTCGACCTCGGAGGTTCATACGGCGATATAAGACAATCCAATCTGTTGGTACGAATAAGAAAACTGTGTGGTGAAATTGTGAAGCAATCCTATGTAAGTATATATGATTATAAAAAAGAGTCTAGAAAGCCACTCGGCAAAGACTCAATGACTTGCCAGAAGCCAGAGTAACACGAAGAATAAACCGCAAAGATCACGACACAGCAAGATTGAAAACACAAATTAAACGTTACGATCACTTTCAGGATTATTAGGGAGAACTTATCATTTAGGTAGAGCTTGACCTTTTCAAGCGAAACTTCAACATTTATGAATTTCGTGTAACAAAATATACTTCGATTAAAAAGTCTACTACATGACAGAGTTGTCCTTTCTGTAATTAGTTGTAGCCACTTTTTGTACAAAACAGGTTGATATATATCCGTAATATTACGTGGAATTAGGTGTATATAATAGTGTAGTATAGGCAATTTTTTGAGTATGCGTTTCTTTTTCCTTTCAGTATATTAGGCATTTCAGCATTGTGTTTAATGTTAAGAGATTGCAACATTTAAAGTCTAAGTTTGCTCACCTGCTTGAGCCAAATGCGCATTCTGTCGATAATGAAACTTTAAAGGGGTAACAATTGGTGTGTTCGGTGCTGTTTAAACCTTCGTTCCGAAAGGACAGGCCTATGTCGCCCTGAACCATTCGATTAGCAGTTACAATATATAGCGGAAATACCCAGTATGCGTTTCTTTTTCCTTTCAGTATAGTAACGCCCAGATCTCTCGGGTCATCGCGCAATCAGAGGAAAGGATAGTGTAAACCTGTAAATGGGCCTACCACTAAACATGAAGTGCGATGTAAAGTGATAGGGTCATAACCTCTTTTGAATAACTTTCTAACACATTTTGGAATGTGATCATGACCAAGGATCTTACGAAGTTTGTAAATCAATATAGAAGTCAGATTGTGATAGTCCTTGTCGCAGAAGAGTTCTTAAATTACATTTATATTTTAAAAGTACATCAGGGTAACGATAATAAAATGTTGCAAAAGTTTATTACGGTATTTCTGACGGAGTAGCTTTTTATTATACAAAGGTTATGAATGTTAAAGTGCTCAACTCGACTACAAGCTTTGGAAACAACGAATGTGTTGAGAAACATATTCCAAATAAAACGCTGCTTGGGGAACATCGCCGTCTGAAATGGGACACTATCGTCCGGGTGTATGTGTGTCAGTTCGTTAGTCCGTGCGTCCGACTTTCATTTATTTATATTGTCTTTATTACTTGCAGGATTTTCATCAAACTTCACCAGCTTGTTCCTTGTATGCATATAATATCACGTGCAAAATTTCGGGGTCGCTGTGACCTAGTTTGGATGAAATATAGGTCATGTCCGGTCTCTGCTTAGACATGCTCACCTTGCACCTTTATTGCAGGACATGAATGCGTCCCCAATTGTTAATATGTAAATATCACATCCTCTTGAGGGTGCCAGTGGATATTATCAACCCGAGAATGTAATGTCGACCGAGGCGATAATATCCACTGGCACCCTCAAGAGGATGTGATAGTTATTTTATTATACAGAACAAATACTTCTAATATATTAATATACTCGACAATGTAGAACAAATTGTTGTTGAAGAAATCTATTTTTAGAAGTGAGCTTTTCAAAAAGCGTTGAAGAAATCTATTTTTAGAAGTGAGCTTTTCAAAAAGCGTTGAAGAAATCTATTTTTAGAAGTGAGCTTTTCAAAAAGCTAGCGGGATGATATTTTGCGCTATCACCCGCTATGACGCGTTGAGAGTTATAGCGCGAAATATCAACCCGGTAGAGTATGTGTATTTTAAGGTATAATAATGACATTAATTGAATTAAATATTAAGTATGCAAAGCACGAATATCCCATGGGATTGACATTCGTGCTAGTCAAATAAAAAAGCTGGACTGTTTCACCACAGAGCTCGACATGCAAGCCGTGGACTTCTAATTCTTGCCTTGAAGTTTGTTTATTATTTCTCCATTTCAATCAAAAGATGTATATGGAGAAAAGAAGCGGCACTGTTACCTTTGATGAGCTGAATTTCTTTAGGATATATATTATTAACCATCATAGAAAAGAAAGTGTGGTCAATGTTCAGATTCATTGACAGAGTGTGAACTCTATATATAATGGCTACTATCATAATCCGGAAAGAGATGTGTGTCTTCAAGCTTGCCTTTACGATGTCTTTAACGGGTTATTCACCTGTTTCTCTGCTTTCTGCAAAGTCATTGGGAACTGCTTGATGTTTTTTTGTATTCATATAAACATGATCATCTTTGTGTTATACTTATATTGCCTATTAATGCTGCCTAGTTTGTTAGAGGATATAGCCTGGCGGGGATGTCTTTATTTACGCTGTCCCGTTTAACTGGGATGACAATAGGGTAAAAATGAAGTATTTTGCGCCTTAGAACCTGGTTTAAACACGCAGCGGCCTTTTTGCCGGAGACTGTTCTAAAGCGGTACCCCTTTTGTCAACCCTTTAATTATTGTAGCGTTCATACTTTGCTTCTAAATATCCTTGAAAATAGTATTTGTTGAATACGTGTTCTTGGTTGTCCATGTTCTATGAATGCTACGTTTTCCTTGTATACTTGTATAGCTTCTTTCTATGACATCTGTGTATCTGGTAAAAGACTCAAAATAAAATCTCTTTCATAACAAACGAAAATCTGCATGCCACTAGCGGTGAATAGTTCATAGCCATTGGAATACCAACAATTTATCTATAAACACTAGTTCGTTCCATACCTGTTATATAAGTAGTATCTAATAATAATAGGTAATAAGTGCCTTACCCCCACCCTTTTGCACAAGGAAGGGTTGTTTTGAACAAATATTACCCCACCCCACCCACCAACCCCTCTCTCCCCCGCTCACAAGGAAACTCATTTATCAAATCCCGTAACCCATGCAAAAGTATCTTTCTCCTTGACCACGCCACTTCCCTCCACCAACAAAAATTCTTACCTGTACCCCAACCGCCTACAGAAAGTCTATCCTTTTATACCCTCAATGGAAATGTATATACTGTTTATACACGAAATATCGAATCCAGTCTGTAATTACATCAATGGCCGTCATGTTAGATTTATATGGCTATTCAATATCAAGCGATCCGTGGTCGAGGTGTTAACGACGTTGTGTTGTGAACATTCTCGCCTATCACCGTTGCGGGTTCGAATCCCACTGGGAGCTCAACGTGTAAGTGAGAAAGTATGTCGGGAGGTATAAAATATAGTACTGGTTCTACACTGGAAAAATGGGGTGGTCTGCCTCTGCCACAAAAAATATCGACTGTCATATATGGCCTAAAATGTGCTAAAAATGACAAACAATCTATTCAATATTCCAAGTTTTAAGTTCGTTTTATAGTCAATGCCCCACGAGAAATATACCCATTCAAACTGCCCAAGTTTTGTATTTATATATCAAATTTACATCCCAGCTTTTCTCCCAGGAAGATATACCCTACTGCAGTACGTGTATTTATCGCTGCTGACTAGATCATTGTAACCTATATTATCTGTAGTAGCAGTGCATCCCAAAACACATCTGTAGTAAAACAACGTTTTTGTCTCTCGTCAGTTATCAGACTCATTTGTTTTTTTAATGATTACATCACTGCTAAGTATTTGCCAGGGTTACCATAACGATGTAAAATCTGCGGATGATATAATAGTTATTTTAAAAAAAAATCTGATGGTTCTTTTCGTCAAGTGTGGTGTTTGTGTGACCAGCTTGATCATCGATGTCGGTTGTTATAGTTAGTTACCTTATCAATTTATTTTCAGAAAACATGTGTTTTACTTGCTACGTTATTTAAAATGCTATCTTCATTACCTATAAAGTGATTGCTTAATTTAGCGTATGATTATAACAGTGTTATCGGGACACTATTTAATTCTTACTCCCATCTGGAATTATTTACGAGATAATTGCTAAAAAATGCAAACAATGTACAACCAATTTAGTTTATAAATGTGATCAAAGGAGTTGTATCGACACAGCCTCGGACGTCGGCAGTTGGAAAATGAGTATATAGATGCAACTCTGACTTCCCTTATTATACCCACGTTTTTGAAGAAAAAAAACAGGGCATACCGTCCGTCCGTCCGTCTGTCCGTCCGCCCGTTACCGCATCTCCTCCTAAACCGCTAAACGGAATTCAACCAAACTTAGAGTATGACTTCACCATATGATGACGGCGTACAATAGCAACATTATTTTTGGCTCCGCATCTAAGGGCCCTGGGAGAGGTGGGGTTCAAAAGGTCAAATACACTAAAAAAAATCAATTACACTGTCATTTGTCCATACTTTTGCACATAACTTGGTGTATGTAATCGTCTATGAAAGATAAACAACATATCAAACGATTATTTCCAACTCGGGTGTCTGCCCGGGGGCCAAGAGAAGCAGTTTTTGGCGAAAACCGTTTTCAGCCATATGCTATCACTCAACCAGGCCTATTTTACTGAACGCAGTAGCCGGGGGCGTCCGTGGCCGAGTGGTTAACGTCTCTGACTTGAAATCACTTGCCCCTCACCGCTCTAGGTTCGATCCCTCAGGGGCCTAGGAATCTTTATGTGAGGAAGCTATCCAGCTGGCTTGCGGAACGTCGGTGGTTCTACCCAGGTGCCCGCCCGTGCACGAAAATTGCCTGGGGTCTTCCTCCACCAATTGAAGCTGGAAAGTTGCCATATGACCTTAGCTGTTGGTGCGACTATAAAATCCAAATCAATCAATCTATCTCAATCCGACGATTTGTCTAGATTTTTGCGAAGCTTGTAATGTTTGTATTTACAATCAAGCGTCGAAGATGATCAAGACTATTGCTCAGTAAGAAACCGGGAACGCGCTCCTGTTTTGGATAGTTTACTTTGCGGTACGGTTTTTGATGTGATTTGCGTCGCGATAAAGAAAATAATATTGTTTTTGTTATATGCATAAATAAAAGGAAAATAAAGGAAAATAAAACATTATTGTTTGATTCTAATCACATGTTTACTATTAATTAATTATAAATAAAACAAAGTAAAAAAGCGAAATATTCAATATAGACAAAAAGTAGGTACTGGTAAATATTCATTGGTAATAACAATTTCGGAGCAAGTTAAACACAATCAGGGCAAGTGTCTTTTCAGTCAGGGAAGTCAGTCATTGGACTTTTGAAATCTACTTGCCCTGGGCTATTTCCAATTTTAATTTTCTTAGAGAACTGTTGTGGCGACTACTCCTCTGAAACTACTTGACAGATCTTTCATGAAACTTCACAGGAATGTTGCTCTTGATGTCTAGTAACACAGCCGGAAATTCAAGATGGCCGCCACGGCTTAAAATATATTTTTACAAATACAGTTTCTTGCCGGCCACTTCCCAAAAACCATAAGCGTTATTGTTTTGGAACCTTAAACCAAAATGAATGTGATGCATGTGGTTGGTCCTAACCAACATTCATTGCGATTCGATGTCCAACATGGCAGCAAGCGCCCATCTTTGTTAATATACAGTTATATAGGAAAAACTTGTGGCAACTACTTCTCTGAAACAACTTCATGGATTTTCATGAAACTGTACAATAATATTGCTCTTGCTGTCTCGTTGGTCCTAGCAAAAAAAGTAGACCGGCCGGAAATTCAAAATGGCTGCCACAGCTACAAAAAGATTTTACACAATACAAGTCTGTGGCGACTACTTCTCAAAAACCATAAATAATATTGCTTTGGAACCTTTACTAAAATGACTGGCATGACATGTAGTTGGTCCTACACAAAAGTCATTTCGATTCGATCTCAAACATGGCCACCAGTGGCCATCTTCGTTTACGTAGTTATATAGGAAAAACTTATGGCGATTACTCTGAAAAAACTTGATGGATTAATATGGGAAGCCATAACCGTCAAAATGTGGACATTTACTAACCATTCAATGACAGGCCTTTTAATTTAATATGAAGTCATTTGATGACGTACTTACTGATTCGGTGCGACGTGTAAACTTTATTCATTCGTTACAAAGTAAATTAATACGGTTCGAAGTTAAATGATACGGTGTAAAATGTCAAACCATACGACGCAAATAGAAATCATTCAGTGCAATGACAAACCATTTGACAAAAAAACTAATGCAATACAATAAAATACAAGTATGTACGATGAAAAAAACTTAAACTATTCATCGAAAAATGTGAAGATACGCAACAAAGTAAATCAGTACGATGCAATATGAATCAGTTTAACGTAAACACATTCAGTCTGGTGGTAAGTAAAATAATCGGACGAAAACAAAATCGGTGCAATGCAAACACAATCCGTTCGACAGAAACTGATTTCATTACGTGCAAAGTGAAACGGTACGATGGCGGCAGCACTGTCGATATTTGCCACATTTCTTGCAGGGTTATTTCCCATACATAATTACTGGCTTTATGATAAAAAAAAGCAGTGTGTTCTTTTCAATGATAAGCTTTAGGTCATACTACACCAATTCATTTTCCATAGGCCTACCTTATAGCTCTAAGCTCTGTACTGAGTTCCCTAATATAGAAAGCTATATGTTTTATTACTTGTTTTGAAAGACCTATCTTAGTTTTATCAAAAAAAATACATAAGCCATACGTTGAGTATGTTTTGAAAAAGCTGTTTGGGTCGGATGATGCTGACCCACCTACTTCCATGTAGAAACATGAGGAATATGTAAAATATACTTCTTTCTTTGATTATGCAACACATTATGAATACATTACACAAATGTATGGTTTAACCTTTAAAAGTACTCTTTAAAAGTTGAATTTTAATTTTTTAGCAAGATTTTTTGGTTTGTTTACCTTGTCAACCAATCAAAATTAAGAGATTCTGTGTAATAGCTCCGAATTTACCCTGGAACCTTTTCCCTGCCCGCTGATTGGTTGGTAATTGGTGTAGTCTTATTTTTTAATAACCTTATGCTGATGGGGAGATCGGTAGGAATAGGAACGTCCGTATTCACACAACAACAATTACAAACAAACACTTACACTTAATTTCATTGCATCGATCGTTCCTAATATATTGGAAAGTGTGGGGGAGGGTGGTGTGTGGGGAGGGGTGGGAGGGGGTCTTAAAGTGTTTATGTTTGTTGCCATTGTCAATAATTGGTGGGAGGCTTAAAGTGTTTATGTTTGTTGCCATTGTCAATAATTGAACTACTTGACCTGTGGCAGATTTTGCAGAAATTGTTGTTATTCTAGAAATAGGTCTACAGGACTGTCGGCTGATTTAGACTGCAGTAAAGGGAGTTATAGAGTGTGTCATCAGCAAGTAGTAAACATTTAGCTATTAATAAATTGGAGGTTGATATATTTACTGTCAGACGTGTGTTAGCAGCCTCTTTTATTGAATAACAACCTGTATTAAGCAGCCACACAATTTTCTCAATTTACTGACACTATTCTCAATATGGAGGGAGTGTCTTACTTTTCTTCAGATATAATCTACATGGCATTTTTGCAAGCTATTGAAGATATCAGAAGATGCATAGATCCCGATCTTCTCAACAGCATACGGTTAATAAACTTATCATTGAAAAGAACACACTGCTTTTTTATCATATATCAAGCCAGTAGTTATGTAGGGAAGATAACCCTACAAGTAATGTGGCAAATATCGACAGTGCTGCCGCCATCGTACCGTTTCACCGAACGGATTGTGTTTGCATTAGACCGACTTTGTTTTCGTCCGATTATTTTACTTACCACCAGACTAAATGTGTTTGCGTTAAACTGATTCATATTGCATCATATTGGTTTACTTTGATGCGTATCACTTCACATTTAGCGATGAATCGTTTAAGTTTTTTTCATCGTACCGACTTGTATTTTATTGTATTCCATTAGTTTTTTTGTCAAATGGTTTGCAATTGCGCTGAATGATTCTATTTGCGTCGTATGGTTTGAAATTTTACACCGTACCATTTCACTTCAAACCGTATTAATTCACTTTGTAAGGAATGAACAAAGTTTACACGTCGTATCAAATGACATTTATATTAAATTAAACGGCCTTGAAAGTCATTGAATGGTTTGTAATTATCCACATTTTGACGGTTATGGCTTCCCATAGATTTGCATGACACTTTACAGGAATGTTGCTCTTGATGTCTAGCTGGTCCAAAGTAAAAATCAGTTCGGCCGGAAATTCAAAATGGCCGCCACAGCTAAATATACGTTTCTAAAAAAACAAGTTCATGGCGACTACTAAAAAAAGAAGATGTTAACCAACTATCTCAAACAATAACTTGCCACTTCCTACAACCCTTAATCATGAACTTCAGGTGAGGATTCAGCGACCTCTTACTCCGTGGATAAGGACGCCTCGGCTTGAGAGATCTATAACATATAACAAGAATCACTTCGACAATAAAACTCATAACAATTCAAACAATCTTTAATCTTAACTAAAGGAACCGCTCAGCACCATTTGCTTACTAATATTTTCGCCATTCGGTACGCAGTACTTTGATTTTGATTAGCTAACATCAAATGAATTTGAGAACCATCTTTTCTATTGGCCCGTAAAATCTCGCGCATCCTTGCATTGGAATTTTAAAGAACGGCGTTCTTGTATTGTGTATACAGAAAGTAAATGTTTAATAACCTGGACTTTTGTGTAGCTCAGTAATTTGGAACTGCACCAACAATTATTGTCCAATTATCAAAGGAAGATGCAAACTGTTTTTGATAATGCTGAATATGTATACTTACCTCTTAGTATACTTGTATTGTGTCAATTAAGGCAAAATAAGAAAACCTTTTTTATAAAATAAAAAACACACTGAATATTGTAATACCGAGCAGAGCTCGGCCGGCGCAGCCGGCCGACGATGATCGGCTAATGGTAACACATGTGCAAATGTTGAAATCGTACGGGTGGCTGGGCAAAAAAACTGTGTCGCACCGGAAGCGCCGCCATTGATGAAATTGTGTTCGGCAATTTCGGAATTTTTCCTCAAATCATCAGGGGATCAGTCTGTTTCACTTGGACGATTGTCTCTTTTCGTAGTTTGGAGTATTCGTACTAGTTCGGCTAATCCCGTCGCAAGTAGTTACGAATGAAGCGATATGCTTATCATTAGAAGTTGTTTTATTATTTGTTATTGGTTGTCAAAATTAAACTAATTCAAAAATTCAAAAATTCAAATGTTCAAAATTCAAAATTTCCAAATTCAAAATTTCAAAATTTCAAAAATTTTAAAATTCCAAAAATTCCAAAAAATTCAAAATTCAAAAATTTCAAAATTCAAAAATTCAAAAATTCAAAAATTTCAAAATTTCAAAATTTCAAAATTTCAAAAAAAAAAAATTCAAATTCAAAATTCCAAAAATTTCAAAATTTTCAAAATTTCAAAAAAAAAATTCAAATTCAAAATTCCAAAATTTTTCAAAGATTCAAAATTTCAAAATTTCAAAATTTCAAAATTCAAAAATTTCAAATTCAACATTTCAAAATTTCAAAATTTCAGAATTCCAAAAATTCAAAATTTCAAAAATTTAAAAATTTAAAAATTCCAGGAATAATTTGATTTAATAATAAAATAATTGTTGCCTTTTAGGTTCGGTCGATATGTGTTGCATTTATCGACCTGAGAAAAGTATTATCGACCGAGACGATATCAGGTCGATAAATATAGTTTAATAACCAGTGTTTTTGAGATACGGGAAATATCTCCCGAGGTAGAGAAATGGCCCCGATATAAGAACGAGTGCGGAGCACGAGTTTTTATATAGGGGCCATTTCTCTATATCTCCCGAGGTAGAGAAATGGCCCCGATATAAGAACGAGTGCGGAGCACGAGTTTTTATATAGGGGCCATTTCTCTACCTCGGGAGATATTTTCAGTATCTCAAAAACACTGGTTATTAAACTATATATTACATAATTTAAAATGACTTTATTAATATTTCTAATGATTAATGCCTTTTTACACCAGAGAGATATTTCCCAGTAGAACAAACGAGTTGATATAGCTTTTCTCTTCCCAGTATTTTCTATACAAATCACAGACAAATATGTAATATATACACATATCGACCTCACTGAAAGGCAATAATTTTATAATATTGCTGATAACAGGTTTGGCATGGAGGAGTTAGTCCAAATTTACCACAGTCCTGACATGACCAAACTTTAATACGAGAGGGAAATGATAAATGGTCAAGGGTGGGCCACAGCTTGTGAGATTGAAACTGTGTCTACCATTTTAGGCTACAACATCAATGTAACATGAGTTTGGTGCAGAGCAATATCACATGTATTCTTTTTCAACCAATGAAGGAGAACTGTCATGTACAACCATTGACTTACTTTTGAACAATAAACAGTTTCAAGTTCTAATGATGCTGATAGTAGTAAAAGTAAAAAGCGAATATCACCCACCGAAAACACGCATGGCAACAAGAGCAAACATAATTCAGAAAATTATATTAGTACACCATATACTGAACCAAATAAGGACTCAAATTCCAACTCTAATATAACCAATGCCATCCAATCTTTATGTAGGAAACTAGGAATCAAAACCTCTTGAAAACGCAACACAGTCAGAATCAAAGAAAAGGGAAATGAGAAATAAACGGGAAAAAAGGTATATTATCAAAACATATCAAATAAATGACATACCAGAAGCTGCACCATTACAGAAAGATGAAAAATTCAACCTTGCTATGGGGGCTATACTTGCCTTTGAAATAGAACAGATGTCGTACGTTTTTTCTAAATGCGAAATTTGTCTAGAAAGAAGAACTGAATTGAAAATGTTCAGTGACACTGTTTGTAGTAGCTGCCAAAAAGATATGTGTGATACAAAATAATTCTCTCTGGAAAACAATATAAACCCAGGAAAGGTGCCTCTTGAGTTGAAAGAGTAAAAATAAGATAATTTTCAAAATTTGGTTTTAAAAAAAATCACACCGTAAATATCTTAACCTTTACAATAAACTTGGTTGAACATCTATGATAAAGACGAAGCGTCTCCGTAGTCGAATGGTTAACGACGTTGCATTCTAAACCTTCACCTCTCATCGCTGGGTTCGAATTACACTGGGAGCTCGATTTGTAAGTGAGGAAGTGTCGATTCTTACGGATGACGGGAGGTTTACAGTACTGGTTCTACCCAGGAAAAGTGTGTGGATGCCTCCAACACAAAAAAAATCGACCGTGATACTAGTATATAACCTTACATGTGTTGAAAATGATGTAAAACACCATACAAACAAACAAACTATGATAAAGATCGAGTTTGAGTTTACCACCTACCACAATTTAGAGGTGTGTCAAATGCCTAGGCCATTGCTTGGTCAGCTGATTTTGATGATCGAAATTATGAATAGTCAATTAATTTACTCATATGTTGATTGACAAGAAACATAAGATAGGTTAGTATTTTATCACAACAATATAGAATAATTATTAAGAGTAAAATATTTGGTTTACAAGTTAAATTTTATATGCGATCCGATATATCATGTGGGTGTTAATTTTAAGAGCTCTGCTCGGTCTTAGGCAGTGCCTAAAATTCATATTACCGAGCAGAGCTCGGCCGGCGCAGCCGGCCGACGATGATCGGATCATGGTAACACATGTGCAAATGTTGAATTCGTACGGGTGGCTGGGCAAAAAAACTGTGTCGCACCGGAAGCGCCGCCATTGATGAAATTGTGTTCGGCAATTTCGGATTTTTTCCTCAAATCATCAGGGGATCAGTCTGTTTCACTTGGACGATTGTCTCTTTTCGTAGTTTGGAGTATTCGTACTAGTTCGGCTAATCCCGTCGCAAGTAGTTACGAATGAAGCGATATGCTTATCATTAGAAGTTGTTTTATTATTTGTTATTGGTTGTCAAAATTAAACTAATTCAAAAATTCAAAAATTCAAAAATTCAAAAATTCAAAAATTCAAATATTCAAAATTCAAAATTTCCAAATTCAAAATTTCAAAATTTCAAAAATTTTAAAATTCCAAAAATTCCAAAAAATTCAAAATTCAAAAATTTCAAAATTCAAAAATTCCAAAATTCCAAATTTTCAAAATTTCAAAATTTCAAAAAAAAAATTCAAATTCAAAATTCCAAAATTTTCAAAATTTCAAAAAAAAAATCAAATTCAAAATTCCAACATTTTTCAAAGATTCAAAATTTCAAAATTTCAAAATTCAAAAATTTCAAATTCAACATTTCAAAATTTCAAAATTTCAGAATTCCAAAAATTCAAAATTTCAAAATTCAAAAATTTCAAAATTCCATGAATAATTTGATTTAATAATAAAATAATTGTTGCCTTTTAGGTTCGGTCGATATGTGTTGCATTTATCGACCTGAGAAAAGTATTATCGACCGAGACGATATCAGGTCGATAAATATAGTTTAATAACCAGTGTTTTTGAGATACGGGAAATATCTCCCGAGGTAGAGAAATGGCCCCGATATAAGAACGAGTGCGGAGCACGAGTTTTTATATAGGGGCCATTTCTCTATATCTCCCGAGGTAGAGAAATGGCCCCGATAAAAGAACGAGTGCGGAGCACGAGTTTTTATATAGGGGCCATTTCTCTACCTCGGGAGATATTTTCAGTATCTCAAAAACACTGGTTATTAAACTATATATTACATAATTTAAAATGACTTTATTAATATTTCTAATGATTAATGCCTTTTTACACCAGAGAGATATTTCCCAGTAGAACAAACGAGTTGATATAGCTTTTCTCTTCCCAGTATTTTCTATACAAATCACAGACAAATATGTAATATATACACATATCGACCTCACTGAAAGGCAATAATTTTATAATATTGCTGATAACAGGTTTGGCATGGAGGAGTTAGTCCAAATTTACCACAGTCCTGACATGACCAAACTTTAATACGAGAGGGAAATGATAAATGGTCAAGGGTGGGCCACAGCTTGTGAGATTGAAACTGTGTCTACCATTTTAGGCTACAA
This sequence comes from Cyrtodaria siliqua, assembly GCA_037043455.1. NCBI lineage: Eukaryota > Metazoa > Mollusca > Bivalvia > Adapedonta > Hiatellidae > Cyrtodaria > Cyrtodaria siliqua. The sequence continues at coordinate 76,843 of JAWPHD010002420.1, read as the reverse complement.
CATCAATGTAACATGAGTTTGGTGCAGAGCAATATCACATGTATTCTTTTTCAACCAATGAAGGAGAATTGTCATGTACAACCATTGACTTACTTTTGAACAATAAACAGTTTCAAGTTCTAATGATGCTGATAGTAGTAAAAGTAAAAAGCGAATATCACCCACCGAAAACACGCATGGCAACAAGAGCAAACATAATTCAGAAAATTATATTAGTACACCATATACTGAACCAAATAAGGACTCAAATTCCAACTCTAATATAACCAATGCCATCCAATCTTTATGTAGGAAACTAGGAATCAAAACCTCTTGAAAACGAAACACAGTCAGAATCAAAGAAAAGGGAAATGAGAAATAAACGGGAAAAAAGGTATATTATCAAAACATATCAAATAAATGACATACCAGAAGCTGCACTGTCGGACCGTATTTGGTACAAAAACGAATATGGTACAAATGTACCATATTCGGCCGAATATGGTACAAATGTACCATATTCGGACCGAATATGGTACAATTTTCGACCGAATATGGTACAAACATTGTACCATATTCGGTTGGAATAAGTTTGTCTATGCTCGCCAAAACGTATTTGGTACATACCAAAAAAACTCATAAAATGAAAATGGCCTACGTATATGGTACATAAATTATGTATTTCTTAATAAATGAAATAGTCTGCCAATGTGTAAACTTTTTTTCAAACTCAAATACATTGTATTAACCTAATATTGGAAGTGACAAAAGTATCATCATCATCATCATCATCATCATCATCATCGTCGTCGTCGTCGTCGTCGTCGTCGTCGTCGTCGTCGTAACTAGCAGTAACAGAAACAGCTAACCTAACCACACTTTACATGGATTTTGCTGGTTGTGTAACTGTTTCGCCGGCTAGCTCAGTCGGTTGCGCGTCAGATTGGCACGCAGGCGGCCTGGGTTCGATTCCCGGGCGGGCCAGATACTTTCGTGGAGATTGGTCACGAAATGATTTCTACGGCCATTCTTCCCCTACCGCTGTTTCAAGTAGGGCAGTTGTCAATTACTGGCGAATGTATCTGCTTAGTACTGGTTACTAAGTACTAGTACTCTAAGACTAGAGACGTGCTTGCTCCAGGTAACTCTGTAAAAGTTTGAGGATTATCGCATTTTGGTTGTGTTCATAGAGTGTGAACTTGTAAGGGTAAAGGTAGGCGAGCAAATCCATGAAGCGCGCCAGCGCTTCTTGGAAAATTTGATCTTATCATCATTACAAAACTTTTGTCATCATCATCACCATCGACCGAAAAACATCGCAGTTATCATCATCACATTTTTGTGATCTTCATTACGATGATGATAATGGTGATGATGATGATGGTGTTGATGATGATGATGATGACCTTGATGATTGTGGTGATAATGATGGTGATGATGATGACAATGATGATAAAAGTTTGTGATGATGATGATGACGGTAATTTTGATCGTCGTCATCATCATCAAAACTTTTGTCATCATCATGACGATGATGATGATAATGGCGTTAATGGTGACGATGATGATGATGGTGTTAATGGTGACGATGATGATGTAATTGATGATGATGACAATGGTGATGATGATTGGGGTTTGATGATTGTGATGATGATAACTGCGATGTTTATCGGCCGATGATAATGATTATAATGATGATGATGAAAAAAGTTTTTTATTATGTTGACGCCAATGATTACCGGCCGCCGATGATGATGATTATGATGATGATGATGATGATGCTGATGATGATTATGATGATGATGATGATGATGATGATGATGACGATGATGATTATTTTCATGATGGTATTGATGACGTTGATGCAAATTGTAGTTATGATGATGATGATGATGATGATGATGATGACGATGATGATTATTTTCATGATGGTATTGATGACGTTGATGCAAATTGTAGTTATGATGATGATGATGATGATGATGATGATGACGATGATGATTATTTTCATGATGGTATTGATGACGTTGATGCAAATTGTAGTTATGATGATGATGATGATGATGATGATGATGACGATGATGATGATGACGATGACGATGATGAGTGTGTACCATATTCGGAACGAATGTGGTACATTTTTCATCCGAATATGGTACAAGTTTGTACCATATTTGGTCAGGCATTTTACCCCAAAACTGCAGATACGTATATGGTACAATTAGACAGTTGTACCATATTCGGCCGAATATGGTACAAATTTGTACATATTCGTTTTTGTACCAAATACGGTCCGACACTGCACCATTACAGAAAGATGAAAAATTCAACCTTGCTATGGGGGCTATACTTGCCTTTGAAATAGAACAGATGTCGTACGTTTTTTCTAAATGCGAAATTTGTCTAGAAAGCAGAACTGAATTGAAAATGTTCAGTGACACTGTTTGTAGTAGCTGCCAAAAAGATATGTGTGATACAAAATAATTCTCTCTGGAAAACAATATAAACCCAGGAAAGGTGCCTCTTGAGTTGAAAGAGTAAAAATAAGATAATTTTCAAAATTTGGTTTTAAAAAAAATCACACCGTAAATACCTTAACCTTTACAATAAACTTGGTTGAACATCTATGATAAAGACGAAGCGTCTCCGTAGTCGAATGGTTAACGACGTTGCATTCTAAACCTTCACCTCTCATCGCTGGGTTCGAATTACACTGGGAGCTCGATTTGTAAGTGAGGAAGTGTCGATTCTTACGGATGACGGGAGGTTTGCAGTACTGGTTCTACCCAGGAAAAGTGTGTGGATGCCTCCAACACAAAAAAAATCGACCGTGATACTAGTATATAACCTTACATGTGTTGAAAATGATGTAAAACACCATACAAACAAACAAACTATGATAAAGATCGAGTTTGAGTTTACCACCTACCACAATTTAGAGGTGTGTCAAATGCCTAGGCCATTGCTTGGTCAGCTGATTTTGATGATCGAAATTATGAATAGTCAATTAATTTACTCATATGTTGATTGACAAGAAACATAAGATAGGTTAGTATTTTATCACAACAATATAGAATAATTATTAAGAGTAAAATATTTGGTTTACAAGTTAAATTTTATATGCGATCCGATATATCATGTGGGTGTTAATTTTAAGAGCTCTGCTCGGTCTTAGGCAGTGCCTAAAATTCATATTACCGAGCAGAGCTCGGCCGGCGCAGCCGGCCGACGATGATCGGATCATGGTAACACATGTGCAAATGTTGAAATCGTACGGGTGGCTGGGCAAAAAAACTGTGTCGCACCGGAAGCGCCGCCATTGATGAAATTGTGTTCGGCAATTTCGGATTTTTTCCTAAAATCATCAGGGGATCAGTCTGTTTCACTTGGACGATTGTCTCTTTTCGTAGTTTGGAGTATTCGTACTAGTTCGGCTAATCCCGTCGCAAGTAGTTACGAATGAAGCGATATGCTTATCATTAGAAGTTGTTTTATTATTTGTTATTGGTTGTCAAAATTAAACTAATTCAAAAATTCAAAAATTCAAAAATTCAAATATTCAAAATTCAAAATTTCCAAATTCAAAATTTCAAAATTTCAAAAATTTTAAAATTCCAAAAATTCCAAAAAATTCAAAATTCAAAAATTTCAAAATTCAAAAATTCCAAAATTCCAAATTTTCAAAATTTCAAAATTTCAAAATTTCAAAAAAAAAATTCAAATTCAAAATTCCAAAATTTTCAAAATTTCAAAAAAAAAATCAAATTCAAAATTCCAAAATTTTTCAAAGATTCAAAATTTCAAAATTTCAAAATTCAAAAATTTCAAATTCAACATTTCAAAATTTCAAAATTTCAGAATTCCAAAAATTCAAAATTTCAAAATTCAAAAATTTCAAAATTCCATGAATAATTTGATTTAATAATAAAATAATTGTTGCCTTTTAGGTTCGGTCGATATGTGTTGCATTTATCGACCTGAGAAAAGTATTATCGACCGAGACGATATCAGGTCGATAAATATAGTTTAATAACCAGTGTTTTTGAGATACGGGAAATATCTCCCGAGGTAGAGAAATGGCCCCGATATAAGAACGAGTGCGGAGCACGAGTTTTTATATAGGGGCCATTTCTCTATATCTCCCGAGGTAGAGAAATGGCCCCGATAAAAGAACGAGTGCGGAGCACGAGTTTTTATATAGGGGCCATTTCTCTACCTCGGGAGATATTTTCAGTATCTCAAAAACACTGGTTATTAAACTATATATTACATAATTTAAAATGACTTTATTAATATTTCTAATGATTAATGCCTTTTTACACCAGAGAGATATTTCCCAGTAGAACAAACGAGTTGATATAGCTTTTCTCTTCCCAGTATTTTCTATACAAATCACAGACAAATATGTAATATATACACATATCGACCTCACTGAAAGGCAATTATTTTATAATATTGCTGATAACAGGTTTGGCATGGAGGAGTTAGTCCAAATTTACCACAGTCCTGACATGACCAAACTTTAATACGAGAGGGAAATGATAAATGGTCAAGGGTGGGCCACAGCTTGTGAGATTGAAACTGTGTCTACCATTTTAGGCTACAACATCAATGTAACATGAGTTTGGTGCAGAGCAATATCACATGTATTCTTTTTCAACCAATGAAGGAGAATTGTCATGTACAACCATTGACTTACTTTTGAACAATAAACAGTTTCAAGTTCTAATGATGCTGATAGTAGTAAAAGTAAAAAGCGAATATCACCCACCGAAAACACGCATGGCAACAAGAGCAAACATAATTCAGAAAATTATATTAGTACACCATATACTGAACCAAATAAGGACTCAAATTCCAACTCTAATATAACCAATGCCATCCAATCTTTATGTAGGAAACTAGGAATCAAAACCTCTTGAAAACGAAACACAGTCAGAATCAAAGAAAAGGGAAATGAGAAATAAACGGGAAAAAAGGTATATTATCAAAACATATCAAATAAATGACATACCAGAAGCTGCACCATTACAGAAAGATGAAAAATTCAACCTTGCTATGGGGGCTATACTTGCCTTTGAAATAGAACAGATGTCGTACGTTTTTTCTAAATGCGAAATTTGTCTAGAAAGCAGAACTGAATTGAAAATGTTCAGTGACACTGTTTGTAGTAGCTGCCAAAAAGATATGTGTGATACAAAATAATTCTCTCTGGAAAACAATATAAACCCAGGAAAGGTGCCTCTTGAGTTGAAAGAGTAAAAATAAGATAATTTTCAAAATTTGGTTTTAAAAAAAATCACACCGTAAATACCTTAACCTTTACAATAAACTTGGTTGAACATCTATGATAAAGACGAAGCGTCTCCGTAGTCGAATGGTTAACGACGTTGCATTCTAAACCTTCACCTCTCATCGCTGGGTTCGAATTACACTGGGAGCTCGATTTGTAAGTGAGGAAGTGTCGATTCTTACGGATGACGGGAGGTTTGCAGTACTGGTTCTACCCAGGAAAAGTGTGTGGATGCCTCCAACACAAAAAAAATCGACCGTGATACTAGTATATAACCTTACATGTGTTGAAAATGATGTAAAACACCATACAAACAAACAAACTATGATAAAGATCGAGTTTGAGTTTACCACCTACCACAATTTAGAGGTGTGTCAAATGCCTAGGCCATTGCTTGGTCAGCTGATTTTGATGATCGAAATTATGAATAGTCAATTAATTTACTCATATGTTGATTGACAAGAAACATAAGATAGGTTAGTATTTTATCACAACAATATAGAATAATTATTAAGAGTAAAATATTTGGTTTACAAGTTAAATTTTATATGCGATCCGATATATCATGTGGGTGTTAATTTTAAGAGCTCTGCTCGGTCTTAGGCAGTGCCTAAAATTCATATTATCTATTATATAAAAGGTCAAAGCTATGCAAAAAAATGAGCCCGTCCTTGGCGGGAATTTGTTAACAGGAAGTAAGGAAAATAATCGTCTAGATCCGACTCTGAACAAACAGGAAGTAGAGAAAATCCAATACCCAGTGGCATTGAGTGTTGAATTATGAACACCTTACCGGAAATAAAAAAAGCAAACTCAAATTCCTATGCGTTAAACACAACACTCTTTTGAATGGCAGCCCTGATTCGTAGTTAAATAATCAGCTGCACAATCGCGTAATCTCACAAGAGCCGTAGTAATTAAATGATAGTAAGTACACACTCCAGATTAATTAGTGCCTGATAGAGACGCTTTAATTGTCATTTCTCCATCGTTTGTCTGCAGTAAAAGATATGATTTCGTCGAATTCAAATTAATTGCCTACTGTTAAGTAATACAATACCAGGCATGTGTTGCAAAAATAATACAAAAAGCTTAAATCGCGTTAACAATCTCATTAAAATCAGCCCTTTATCACGCTACTCTACACTATTACAAAGGATCTGTCAACATTGCATTGGAGGTCGCGTCAGATTGACCTTATGATGAGCCAATCAGAAGTCAGCCTACAAAATCGTTCGGTATAAACTGCTTCACTGCGCATGACGCGTTTCAGTAAAAACATGTGGAGCAGTCTAGCATACCAAACAGAAAAAAATGCCGTTATAATTAGTTTAAACATTTATTTTCGATTGTAATGAAAGATCTCTGAACTTATTTTAATCAATCTCGATGTCTTCATATGTACAACCATTACGAAGTAAAAGCAGATAAAGTGTCTTGCTCAGGGACACAACGCATATGGTCATGACGGAGATCGAACATACAACTGATCATGGTTCCAACGCTCTCCCACTAGACCACACTGCTCCACTCCGTAATAATTGAACCGTTTAATATAGTTTGGTCAACAAAGCTTTCAGACATGGTTTTCTGTGTACCAAACCGGAAAAGAACGATGCTGTTGGGTTCAGATTTCAAAATCACTCATGCATGATTTTTGTGCAAAGGTCTCAAATTCCAACATTTATTATAACAATATATATACCACAAGGCACATGTTCATGCAGAATAGTCTTTAACTGCTACATCGGACCAAATGATGCAAGAAAACGCAGACACGCTGGAAGTTATGGCTTAAAGACAAAGTCTACTCTAGATTGTTGGAGCAATCGACTAATCATTGAGTTATATTTCAGGAACCAGGAAAATGTAAGACAATTTTGATTTATACTTTAGCATTGTTTTGAGGACCACAATTTTATGTTAGACTGGCTTGTAGCCAAATACGTTATCCTCTTGAAATAAAGATAGTATTATTTATTATTGTATATAAAACAATATAATACGTCTTATCTGTAATAATTGGACTAATTCATGCATAAAATTCCATTTTTATGCCTCTGCATGATGAATAAATTGATATTGAAATTGAATGTTGTTTAACGGCTCATCAACACAGTATATGTTATTTAGAGCCGCCCCAGAGAGAGGGGAAGGATACATAGGAATCCGGGAACCTGCCCTACTCTTATTACCGAATAGATTGAACCCGGGGCCTCCGGTTACAAATCCGCCGCGCTACCGACTGCGCCACGCCAGCCCTCTACATGATGAATAAAGGAAAAGGGAGGAAGTACTAAGAACAATTACTCAGGTGTGATAATTATTATACTTAATTATTATATTTTCATTGCAAGTGTATTCGCACATACATGTTTTATGTAAATGGTATATACTTGGTATACATATACGTCGGTCCGTCCGTCCGACCGCCCGTCGCCCACCCGCCCAGTCCATCCATCCGTCCGTCTGTCAGTCGGTCTGTGCCTCTGTCTCTCTGTCTCTATCCCTTTGTGTGTCTCGCTGTGTTTATGATCTAATGAGTATGTGTATATTGTGAGGAAGTTTGCATTTTACTTCTAAAATTAACTTCAATAACTGAACAAGTGACTTAGTTATTTTATTCACGTGTATTTTTATCCAGTCAAGTAAGTATATGTGTGTTACAAGGTTAGTCAAGTAAGTATATGTGTACCGCAATGTCAGTCAAGTAAGTATATGTGTATTGCAATGTCAGTCAAGTAAGCATATGTGTATCGCAATGTCAGTCAAATAAGTATAATTTTCTGTGTACCGCAATGTCAGTCAAGGAAGTATATGTGTAACGCAATGTCAGTCAAGTAAGTATATGTGTACCGCAATGTCAGTTAAGTAAGTATATGTGTATCGTAATGTCAGTCAAGTAAGAATATGTGTATCCCAATGTCAGTTAAGTAAGTATATGTGTGTTACAAGGCTAGTCAAGTAAGTATATGTGTATCGTAATGTCAGTTAAGTAAGTATATGTGTACCGCAATGTCAGTCAAGTAAGTATATGTGTACCGCAATGTCAGTTAAGTAAGTATATGTGTGTTACAAGGTTAGTCAAGTAAGTATATGTGTATCGCAACGTCAGTCAAGTAAGTATATGTGTGTTACAAGGTTAGTCTAGTAAGTATATGTGTGTTACAAGGTTAGTCAAGTAAGTATATGTGTATCGCAAAGTCAGTCAAGTAAGTATATGTGTGTTACAAGGTTAGTCTAGTAAGTATATGTGTGTTACAAGGTTAGTCAAGTAAGTATATGTGTATCGCAAAGTCAGTCAAGTAAGTATATGTGTGTTACAAGGTTAGTCAAGTAAGTATATGTGTGTTACAAGGTTAGTCAAGTAAGTATATGTGTGTTACAAGGTTAGTCAAGTAAGTATATGTGTGTTACAAGGTTAGTCTAGTAAGTATATGTGTATCGCAAAGTCAGTGAAGTACACTAAACCAAATTGCTAAGTACCAACCTAAGAATATGTCAATAATATTCTCATTGTTTTTTGTATTTTGAGCTTGATTAGAGATACCGTTGAACTGCAAAATAACGAGTGTAAATCGTATGCTCTGATTGCATGAACATATTTTAAAACTTTTAATGTGTTTTCTTAGAAATAAGTTATAACACTTATAAAACTGGGTATATAGGATTTTATTAAGTACTTCGAATTAGATGTTCCTAATTCTAAAATATGCCAGGTAAAATTATTTTGACATCATGTTTTACTAGCATTACCACTACAAATGCATTTGGAAAAGAATTTTTCGAAATATTTAATGTTAACGCTGAATTACCACAGTTACTTGAATTTCAAACAATATTCAATTTAAAGGGAGGTAATTTAAGATTATCCATATTTTTTTATAGACGGAAAATCTGCGATAAATGGGTCAATTGTTCATGGGTTTTTCTAGTTGACTCATGTTATTTGTGTTATCAGTACATTTCATGTTTTCATATAAAGGGAGGGTAACTCTCAAAAGATGTAACAATTTAAACAAAAAATAAATGTTTTACAAACTATGGGTCAAAACAATATACTTATCATATATCTATTCTAAAATATATTTAAAATAAGAAAATTAGATAAGATACAAAAATTGATACTTAGAAATTTTGTTCAGTGTAAGTATATGTGTGTTTCAAGGTTAGTCAAGTAAGTATATGTGTATCGCCATGTCAGTCAAGTAAGTATATGTCTGTTCTATGGTTAGTCAAGTAAGTATATGTATATCGCAATGTTAGTCAAGTGAAGTAAGTATATGAATGTTGCAAGGTTAATCAAGTAAGTATATGTGTATCGCTATGTCAGTCAAGTAAGTGTACGTGTGTTGCAATGCTAGTCAAGTAAGTGCTTGCATGTTGTAATGTCAGTCAAGTTAGTCATGTGTGTTGCATCGTCAGTCAAGTCAGTGTATGTGTTACAAGGTCAGTCAAGTTATTATATGTGTGTTGCAAGGTCAGTCAAGTTAGTATATATGTGTTGCAAGGTCAGTCAAGTTAGTATATATGTGTTGCAAGGTCAGTCAAGTAAGTATGTGTGTGTCGCAAGGTCAGTCAAGTAAATATCTGTGTCTTGTAAGGTCAGTCAAATTCGTCATGTGTGTTACAAGGTCAGTCAAGTAAGTATATTTGTGTTGAAAGGAAAGTCAAGTTAGTATATTCGTGCTGAAATGTCGGTCAAGTTAGTATATGTGTGTTGCAAGGTCAGTCAAGTAAGTATGTGTGTGTCGCAAGGTCATTCAAGTAAATATGTGTGTCTTGTAAGGTCAGTCAAATTCGTCAAGTGTGTTGCAAGGTCAGCCAAGTAATTATATGTGTGTCGAAAGGAAAGTCAAGTTAGTATATGCGTGTTGAAATGTCGGTCAAGTTAGTATATGTGTGTTGTAAGGTCAGTCAAGTTAGTATATGTGTTGAAATGTCGGTCAATTTAATGTATGTTTGTTGTAAGGTCAGTCAAGTTAGTCATGCATGTTACAAGGTCAGTCAAGTTAGTACATGTGTCTTGTAAGGTCAGTCAAGTTAGTATATGTATATTGAAATGTCGGTCAAGTAAGTGTATGTTTGTTACATGATCAGTCAAGTTAGTATTTGTGTGTTGCAATATCAGTCAAGTTAGTATATGTGTGTTGCAATGTCAGTCAAGTAAGTATATTTGTGTTACAAGACCAGTCCACTTAGTCATGCATGTTGCATTATCAGTCAAGTTAGTATAAATGTGTTACAATATCCGCTTAGTTAATATATGTGTATAACAATGCCAGTCAAGTAAGTATATTTGTGTTACAAGACCAGTCCAGTTAGTCATGTATGTTGCATGATCAGTCAAGTTTGTATACGTGTGTTGCAATGTCAGTCAAGTAAGTATATGTGTGTTACAAGACCAGTCCAGTTAGTCATGTATGTTGCATTATCAGTCAAGTTTGTATATGTGTGTTGCAATGTCGATCAAGTAAGTATATGTGTGTTACAAGACCAGTCCAGTTAGTCATGTCTGTTGCAATATCAGTCATGTTTTGTATATGTATATTACAAGACCATGCCAGTTAGTCATGTATATTGCATGATCAGTCAAGTTTGTATATGTGTGTTGCAATGTCAGTCATGTAAGTATATGTGTGCTGCATGATCAGTCAAGTTTGTATATGTGTGTTGCAATGTCAGTCAAGTAAGTGTATGTTTGTTACATGATCAGTCAAGTTAGTATATGTGTATTGCAATGTCGATCAAGTAAGTATATGTGTGTTACAAGACGAGTCCAGTTAGTCATGTCTGTTGCAATATCAGTCATGTTTTGTATATGTATATAACAAGACCATGCCAGTTAGTCATGTATATTGCATGATCAGTCAAGTTTGTATATGTGTGTTGCAATGTCAGTCATGTAAGTATATGTGTGTTGCATGATCAGTCAAGTAAGTATATGTGTGTTGCAATGTCAGTCAAGTAAGTGTATGTTTGTGACATGATCAGTCAAGTTAGTATATGTGTATTGCAATGTCAGTCAAGTAAGTATATGAGTGTTTCAATGTTAGTCAAGTTGGTATATGTTTGTTTCAATGTTAGTCAAGTTGGTATATGTGTGTTTCAATGTCAGTCAAGTTAGTATATGTGTGTTTCAATGTTAGTCAAAATGCTATATGTGTGTTTCAATGTTAGTCAAGTTTGTATATGTGTGTTTCAATGTCAGTCAAGTTGGTATATGTGTGTTTCAATGTTAGTCAAGTTAGTATATGTGTGTTTCAATGTCAGTCAAGTTAGTATATGTGTGTTTCAATGTCAGTCAAGTTAGTATATGTGTGTTTCAATGTTAGTCAAGTTAGTATATGTGTGTTTCAATGTTAGTCAAGTTGGTATATGTGTGTTTCAATGTCAGTCAAGTTAGTATATGTGTGTTTCAATGTCAGTCAAGTTAGTATATGTGTGTTTCAATGTCAGTCAAGTCAGTATATGTGTGTTTCAATGTTAGTCAAGTTAGTATATGTGTGTTTCAATGTTAGTCAAGTTGGTATATGTGTGTTTCAATGTTAGTCAAGTTAGTATATGTGTATTGCAATGTCAGTCAAGTTAGTATATGTGTGTTTCAATGTTAGTCAAGTTGGTGTATGTGTGTTTCAATGTCAGTCAAGTTGGTATATGTGTGTTTCAATGTCAGTCAAGTTGGTATATGTGTGTTTCAATGTCAGTCAAGTTAGTATATATGTGTTGCAATGTCAGTCAAGTTAGTATATGTGTGTTTCAATGTCAGTCAAGTTAGTATATGTGTGTTTCAATGTCAGTCAAGTTGGTATATGTGTGTTTCAATGTCAGTCAAGTTGGTATATGTGTGTTTCAATGTTAGTCAAGTTGGTATATGTGTGTTTCAATGTTAGTCAAGTTGGTATATGTGTGTTTCAATGTTAGTCAAGTTGGTATATGTGTGTTTCAATGTTAGTCAAGTTAGTATATGTGTGTTTCAATGTTAGTCAAGTTGTCAAGGGTAAATGTGTGTTTCAATGTTAGTCAAGTTAGTATATGTGTTTTGCAATGTCAGTCAAGTTAGTATATGTGTGTTTCAATGTTAGTCAAGTCGGTATATGTTTGTTTCAATGTCAGTCAAGTTGGTATATGTGTGTTTCAATGTTAGTCAAGTTGGTATATGTGTGTTTCAATGTCAGTCAAGTTGGTATATGTGTGTTTCAATGTCAGTCAAGTTAGTATATGTGTGTTTCAATGTAAGTCAAGTTAGTATATGTGTGTTTCAATGTTAGTCAAGTTGGTATATGTGTGTGTCAATGTTAGTCAAGTTGGTATATGTGTGTTTCAATGTCAGTCAAGTTAGTATATGTGTGTTTCAATGTTAGTCAAGTTGGTATATGTGTGTTGCATTGTCATTCAAGGTAGCGAATGTGTGTTGCAAGGTCAGTCAGGTTAGTATATGTGTATTGCAATGTCAGACAAGTAAGTGTATGTGTGTATTAATGTCAATCAAATTAATATATGTATGTCACAATGTCAGATAACTAATTATGTATATGTTTGTTACAAGACCAGTCCAGTTCGTCATGTGTGTTGCAAGATCAGTCCAGTTCTTCATGTGTGTTGCAAGACCAGTCCAGTTCGTCATAAGTGTTGCAAGACCAGTCCAGTTCGTCATGTGTGTTGCAAGACCAGTCCAGTTCGTCATGTGTGTTGCATGATCAGTCAAGTTAGTTATTTGTACTGCATCTACTTAGTAATGGTAATGTGTGTTGCGAGTTTAGTCAAGTGAGTGTATGTATGTTGCAAGGTCAGTTAAGCTAGCGAATGTGTGTTGCATGGTCAGGAAGCATAGAGTTATGTCCTCATTTTGGACTTGCATATTGCCGTGAAAACACTTGTGATCACAAAAGCTCCATCATGTCTTGACTGATTGTCTCTAAAGTGTGTAAGCTAATGTGTATTGATGTGGGCATGATCATATCGAAAACATGTTAAAGGAGTTATTTCCCTTTTTCAATCTTCCCTTATTTATTCCCAATGGCTAAACCGGGGAATTCGTCAACCTCTGGACTGCTTGTCTTTTAACGTTTGGTTTTCTCTGACATGCCAAAATCATAAAGCTCATCGCATTTTATTTAGTTTCTGTTGGTATCTGTATTAGAAATGGAAAAAAATGTAATTGCTTTACAAAATTACACAGTCAAATGCTCTTAATAATAACAGTTTATATATGAATATTAAATCAAAATCCCCAATCGTCAACAAAACCTCTATTTCCTTTTATCTCCATGTACAATCCTCATTTTTCTCTTATCTCCATAAAAAATCGATGCGACATGCACGCCACACGCCACCTAAGGGGAGTAACTCCATAAGCCATTACTGTAGCAGCATACCTGTGAATAATCGATTTCTACATCTTAATTTCCATGGGCGTCATGTGACATTAACATCTAAAATCCACAGGTAATGTGGATTTGTGTAATGCTGTATTACCGACTAGAGAGAAATCTGTTTTTTTCTTCCAATTATGGGAAAGGGGAACAATGTGGTGGCTAAACACGTATAAATTCATCGATATGGCTTATTATATAAGCCGGAAAATGGATATTAAATTAATATTTCTATAAAACTACCTTGTATAATTACAACATCGGATCAATTATCTGACTCCAGTGTGAAATACGAGGACACAGGTACAGATTATGAGAATGACAACAAAACACTGAAAAACGGAAGTAGTGAATAAGATGCAGTTGGCCATCGTAAATTTAGGATGTGACCACAACTCAATATCTACAAAAGTATACTTACAAAAACAAAACAAAACAATATATAAATTGGAATTTATAAGCCAATAGAAAACTAGACGCAATCGGCGAAATGTATACAGTAACATTAATGGGGGCGTCGTCAAATAAATAAATTGCACATGGTGTTCGAGATAAGAAGGTTAATATGAGATAAGTCCAGCATTATCTTTCGAGTAAAGGTTGATGTATCGATAATTACTAGCGAGTGCACATAACGTTCAATTGTACGTATTAATTACCTTGTGACTGGTTGATTACATCCCTATAGCTGGATATAGAAAATGGCGGTCCCGGTTGACAGCAGGTACGTTTAAATAACTTTAGTTACATTTTGTTTTAAAATGTGAAATGGTTGGTAAACGAGAAATCTGATTCGTGTGTTAATTAACATTCTTACTTAGCAATTAAACCGAGTATTAAAGAAATAGCTGCGCGTTAACTGACTGCGTGGGAGTGGCGCTGAATTAGATTAGTTTGTTTTGTTTTCATCAGAAGTTTCAAGTATTAACATATCTCCGAGTGGGTTAATTGTTGGTTAACGACCAACGTTGTAGGGAACTTGTGTACCAGTTTGTATAATGTTGGTAATTTTGTAAACTAACACCATTGTTATGATAAGTCACCACCGATAATGCCAACTAGACCTTCAATACCAACTTGAGTAACGGTGATAAAGCATCACACATGTATTGGTGAGCCATTGCCTGTTTAAGAACGTTGATTCCAAGCTGTGCTAGTTTGGTAAAACGTCATACGTGTTTTGGTAAGCCGCAACCACTATAATGATCTTTAATGCCAATTGGGGTAACTGGTAAACCAACAACCGTATTTTGGTAAAACCCCACCTCTACAGTGACCTTTAATGCCAAAAACCAACAATCATATTTTGGTAAACCGCAACCTCTACAATGAACTTTAACTGATTGTACTTAAGGTTAGCTGTGTATTGTATGAGTATACTGGTCGTACTTACAGTTAGCTGTGTATTGTTCGAGTATAGTGATCGTACTTAAGGTTTACTGTGTATTGTATGAATATAATGGTCGTACTTAAGGTTAACTGTGTATTGTATGAATGTACTGGTCGTACTTACAGTTAGCTGTGTATTGTACGAGTAAAGTGATCGTACTTAAGGTTAGATGTGTATTGTATTATTATACTGATGGTACTTAAGGTTAAATGTCTATTGTATTATTATACTGATGGTACTTAAGATTAGATGTGTATTGTATGAGTATAGTGATCGTACTTAAGGTTAACTGTGTATTGTATGAGTATAATGATCGTACTTAAGGTTAACTGTGTATTGTATGAGTATAATGGTCGTACTTAAGGTTAACTGTGTATTGTATGAGTATAGTGATCGTACTTACGGTTAACTGTGTATTGTATGAGTATAATGGTCGTACTTAAGGTTAACTGTTTATTGTATGCGTATAATGATCGTACTTAAGGTTAACTGTGTATTGTATGAGTATAATGGTCGTACTTAAGATTAGATGTGTATTGTATGAGTATAGTGATGGTACTTAAGGTTAGCTGTGTATTGTATGAGTATAGTGATCGTACTTAAGATTAGATGTGTATTGTATGAGTATAGTGATCGTACTTAAGGTTAACTGTGTATTGTATGAGTATAATGGTCGTACTTAAGGTTAACTGTGTATTGTATGAGTATAATAATCGTACTTAAGGTTAACTGTGTACTGTATGAGTATAGTGATCGTACTTAAGGTTATCTGTGTATTGTATGAGTATAATGGTCGTACTTAAGGTTAACTGTTTATTGTATGCGTATAATGATCGTACTTAAGGTTAGCTGTGTATTGTATGAGTATAATGGTCGTACTTAAGGTTAACTGTGTATTGTATGGGTATAATGGTCGTACTTAAAGTAAACTGTTTATTGTATGCGTATAATGATCGTACTTAAGGTTAACTGTGTATTGTATGAGTATAATAATCGTACTTAAGGTTAACTGTTTATTGTATGAATATAATGATCGTACTTAAGGTTAACTGTTTATTGTATGCGTATACTGATTTAAGGTTAACTGTGTATTGTATGAGTATAATAATCGTACTTAAGGTTAACTGTTTATTGTATGAATATAATGATCGTACTTAAGGTTAACTGTTTATTGTATGCGTATACTGATTTAAGGTTAACTGTGTATTGTATGAGTATAATGGTCGTACTTAAGGTTAACTGTGTATTGTATGAGTATAATAATCGTACTTAAGGTTAGCTGTGTATTGTATGAGTATAATGGTCGTACTTAAGGATAGCTGTGTATCGTATGAGTATAGTGATCGTACTTAAGGTTAGCTGTGTCTTGTATGAGTATAATGATCGTACTTAAGGTTAACTGTGTATTGTATGAGTGTACTGGCCGTACTTACAGTTAGCTGTGTATTGTTTGAGTATAGTGATCGTACTTAAGGTTTACTGTGTATTGTATGAGTATAATGGTCGTACATAAGGTTAACTGTGTATTGTATGAGTATAGTGATCGTATTTAAGGTTAACTGTGTATTGTATGAGTATAATGGTCGTACTTAAGGATAGCTGTGTATCGTATGAGTATAGTGATCGTACTTAAGGTTAGCTGTGTCTTGTATGAGTATAATGATCGTACTTAAGGTTAACTGTGTATTGTATGAGTATAATGGTCGTACTTAAGGTTAACTGTGTATTGTATGAGTATAGTGACCGTACTTAAGGTTAGCTGTGTCTTGTATGAGTATAATGATCGTACTTAAGGTTAACTGTGTATTGTATGAGTATAATGGTCGTACTTAAGGTTAGCTGTGTCTTGTATGAGTATAATGATCGTACTTAAGGTTAACTGTGTATTGTATGAGTATAATGGTCGTACTTAAGGTTAGCTGTGTATTATATGAGTATAATGGTCGTACTTAAGGTTAGCTGTGTATTGTATGAGTATAATGGTCGTACTTAAGGTTAGCTGTGTATTATATGAATATAGTGACCGTACTTAAGGTTAGCTGTGTCTTGTATGAGTATAATGATCGTACTTAAGGTTAACTGTGTATTGTATGAGTGTACTGGTCGTACTTACGGTTAGCTGTGTATTGTTTGAGTATAGTGATCGTACTTAAGGTTAACTGTGTATTGTATGAGTATAGTGACCGTACTTAAGGTTAGCTGTGTCTTGTATGAGTATAATGATCGTACTTAAGGTTAACTGTGTATTGTATGAGTGTACTGGTCGTACTTACAGTTAGCTGTGTATTGTTTGAGTATAGTGGTCGTACTTAAGGTTAGCTGTGTCTTGTATGAGTATAATGATCGTACTTAAGGTTAACTGTGTATTATATGAACATAGTGATCGTTCTAAAGGTTAACTGTGTGAGCGTAATGGTCGTACTTAAGGTTAGCTGTGTATTGTTTGAGTATAATGATCTTACTTAGTTATCTGTGTATTGTAGTTTATTCAACAAATACAGTAGACCATTTCGTCCATGAGTATACAAATACACAAACAATTTTCAATTGCAGAGGTCGATGGCAATAACATACATTACATAAAATCAAATTTTGTACAATATATTAAAAATCTAAATCAGTTTTAATTAGAATATTTCTAACAGTATAAGTTTTACTATAAACAAGGGTTTAAAAGAGAAACATTCTTCAAAATGCATGTGTCACAGACAGTACTATTGTTGTTAAAGTTCCTCTTGTATGAGTATTATATGAGTATAGTGGTCACACTTAAGGTTAGCTGTGTGTTGTATGAGTTTACTGATCGCACTTTAGATTAGATGCGTATTGTATGAGTGTATGGATCGTATTGAACAAAGAACGTACTTTTAAAGGGACCGTTTATATAAACTGACGTTATATATACTGACGTTATACTGAGATTATGTTTAGGATGTTCACACAACGAGCTTAAAATAACCAGACATGTTTTTAAAAACATTTTTATATATTAAATGAGATGCAGTATGTCAAATGAAAATAATTCTGAAAACAAAGAAAAAATGTTGTTAGGTTAGACAGGTAACGGAAATGGTTGACATTTTAGATTTACGTGGGAATTAATGGTAAGGAATATAATCCTACATGATACATGTAATCGATAGCTGAGTTACCCGTCACACTGGGTATGTATAAATGTCAGGGGATGATTTTATAGAATGAGGCAGTCATTTTCATCGATTCCACAGATCATTTGGCCTAATTGTATCCTGACAGAATGTTAAATTATTATTAAAACCATGTCACATGACAGCAGGGCTTTTTCACCTTATGTAACAGAAGCCAGTAAAATGTCTCGTCCTAGTTGAAAACGTAGCCGTTTTCTCCCAACTGTGGCAAAACTTTTTCCCAATCAGAAAGCAGCAATCTCTCAGAACTGGAGAAAAATACATTAATTCTGCAATGTGTTTTGGTCTGTTAATTCAGTTCTGCTTACCTTACTAAAATGTTTTTAATGAAGACCTTGACATTTGCTTCGTCTAAGAGATTATCAGATCCATCATAACGCCTAGTCAGCCGCCAGTTATTATAATAACTATAAATGGATGAAAATATCAATAATGCATAATATTTTCGTATTTACTTAAATGATGAAATTTTACATCTTTCCCAAAATAAGAAATAAGCGCGATATTTTTTCCAAAATGGACAGGCCTGGGCCTCTTCCCAATTTTGTGGGTAAACAACCTGGACAGATAATTGCCGAAACCTTCAAAAAACGCCAACTTTTTTCCATAAAGGTTTGTTATACCGAATAAAATGTTGGTTTTTACAGGAACAATCTTACGTTTTCGCTAAGATGCTTCATAAATATGGCTCATTTCTATAATGTGTTATTAATACGTTATGTTAAATCGAACATGATCTCTACAGCTCAGCTCCATTAATACAAGTCGGTCACAGCTCGACAGCTGGCATCTACAATTAATCGGTAAAACGTTTCCTTGCTAACAAAAAAAGGACGTAAACATTGGACTTTAATGAAGACCTTGACATTTGCCTCGTCTAAGAGATGATCAGACCAAAAATAATGAATAATCAATTGGTATGGCAACTTGGTTAAGACGTCTTGTCTTTGGTTTAAAAAGAACATTATTTCATTTTGAAGACTGGTAACAGGTGGCCACATACCAATAATGATGGTTGGTTACAGGTGGCCACATACCAATAATGATGACTGGTAACAGGTGGCCGCATACCAATAATGATGACTGGTTACAGGCGGCCATTTACCAGTAATGATGGTTGGTTACAGGCGGCCATATACCAGTAATGATGGTTGGTTACAGACGGCCATATACAAGTAATGATGGTTAATTACAGGTGGCTATATACAAATAATGATGGTTGGTTACAGGCGGCCATTTACAAGTAATGATGGTTAATTACAGGTGGCCATATACCAGTAATGATGGTTGGTTACAGGTGGCAATATACCAATAATGATGTTGGTTACAGGCGGCCATATACCAGTAATGATGGTTGGTTACAGGTGGCCATATACCAGTAATGATGGTTGGTTACAGGTGGCAATATACCAATAATGATGATTGGTTACAGGCGGCCATATACCAGTAATGATGGTTGGTTACAGGCGGCCACATACCAGTAATGATATGGTTATAGGTGGCCACATACCAGTAATGATGGTTGGTTACAGGTGGCAATATACCAGTAATGATGACTGGTTACAGGCGGCCATATACCAGTAATGATGGTTTGTTACAGGTTGCCACATACCAGTAATGATGGTTGGTTACATGTATCCATAAACCAATAATGATGACTGGTTACAGGTGGCCATATGCCAATAATGATGGCTGGTTACACGTGGCCATATACCAGTAATGATGGTTGGTTACAGGTTGCCACATACCAGTACAGGTATCCACATACCAATAATGATGATTGGTTACAGGTGGCCACATACCAGTAATGATAGTTGGTTACAGGCGGCCATATACCTGTCATGATATGGTTATAGGTGGCCACATACCAGTAATGATAGTTGGTTACAGGCGGCCATATACCTGTAATGATTGCTGGTTACACGTGGCCATATACCAGTAATGATGGTTGGTTACAGGTTGCCACATACCAGTAATGATGGTTGGTTACAGGTGGCCACATACCAGTATTGATAGTTGGTTACAGGCGGCCATATACCAGTAATGATGGTTGGTCACAGGCGGCCATATACCCGTAATGATATTTGGTTACAGGTGATCACATACCAGTAATGATGATTGGTTACAGGGGCAATATACCAGTAATGATGATTGGTTACAGGTGGCCACATACCAGTAATGATGATTGGTTACAGGCGGCCACATACCAATAATGATGACTGGTTACAGGTGGCCACATACCAGTAATGATGGTTGGTTACAGGTGGCCACATACCAGTAATGATGGTTGGTTACAGGTATCCACATACCAATAATGATGATTGGTTACAGGTATACATATACCGGTATCTAAAATTAACACGTTATCATCAGTTATTTTAAATATTATCGTTTTTAGGATAATCATTACATGAGTTTAAAATTATTCCACGTTCTCATAGTCTGAGCCTGTATAAAAGTACCATACGTTATGGTGACCACATACAAAGTTTAAAGTGAGTGTTATTGCATCGCGCACAAAATTCTAGGCATCTCATTGGTTGAGTGTGGTCACGTGGTGACCCCTATATTTCTGTATTGAGTCAATAGATTTCCTAGAGGGTCACTAAAACAATATGGACTACAATTCCAATTCAAAGTTTAAATTATTTTCAAATAGTTCTTTATTGCGTTAGTAACAAATTAATAATGTTTTTAGCTGTACCGGTCGTGACGTCAATGTCATGACGTAAAATTGCACGAACGTCTCATTGACGTTGAAGCTCCATTAAAATGGGTTAAATATAGGTGTTTACCTTAAAAAAGGTGCTCGATGCAATAAATCAGTTATTGGGTTTGTTACTGACCCCCCACATAAATATGTGGCCCCCCACATAAATATGTGGGGTCAGTCAGATATATTGGGGGACTCGGCTATTGCCTCGCCCCCTATAAATCTTACTGACCCCACATATAACCATTTACTGCGTAGAAGTTTGGTTTACTATACTAGTCAAAATTCCTAAATATCCATCTAAGAATATGTCAATACTATTCTCATTGTTTTGTGTATTTCGCGCTTGATTGGAGAAACAGTTAAACTGCAAAAAAAAAAAAAAAAAAATCTAAAATATATTTAAAATAAGAAAATTAGCTAAGATATAAAAGTGAGTAATTAGGAATTTTGTTCAGTTTATATATAAAACGACCATACACAATGGTATATACCCATTATATTACAGGCATCGTGAACGAAGCCGAACAATTAAAAATTCACCATTCTTTGGTTTGAATGTAAGGGATAATAAATAGAATCTGTTTGTATGCAGTGTTCACCGACGTCTTACTTATATTCCGTCCTAACAGTTTAATAGTAATCATCGGCCTAGCTACTATTAGGCCATATAGGCCCGGGCCTATACATTAATTTGAAAAAGGAAGAAAATAAGTGTGTGTGTGTGTAGTTCTGAGGTTTATAGTCCCTCCGCCTACTAACACGTCGAGGCAACCCTGACGCGATGGGCACAATAGAGTCTGGACTGTTGTAGGTGAGTGTGTTGGTTGATCTAGTGCTGCTGCTGTGTTGTCGCTTCTGTTGTATGTATGTAGATGATGTGTCGCATTCGCTCTGTGTAGTGTGTAGGTCTCGCTGTGGCGGTGAAGTGGTCTGGTCAAGGTATCCTACATCCGCTAAGCTACATCCGCTAAGTTGGCCGTCTCTACATCCGCTACTGGTCGGGATCTGTTTTTGGAGCCACACCCATCACAGTATGACCCCTGCGCCGCACACACCGCCCGACGTACTGTCACCTTCGGTCTTCTGTCGAATGTAGGCCTCGACCTTCGCTTCGATACCCGGGATTAAGGTTGCGTCCCTGATATCTAGACTCCGGCTCCGGCCCGCGGACTTCTGACTTCCAGAATCTGTAGACATCAGATGGTGTCTGCTGTGATGGGACGCAGGAGACATCTTCACTTTTGGTCACATGACACTCGAGTCTACTGAACCCTCCCGTACTTTCGCAGTTCAGTAGTACCGGCATTTTTAGTACCGAACATCTATTTAATATAGTGCTCATCCCGGTAATGTAGTGTAGGGCTGATAAGGCCCTAGACTGAAACACTCATCCCGAGTGTCATGCGTGCCCTCTCCGCGACGTGCACGCTGTGAAGATCAGGAGAAGAGGAAGAAAATAAGAAGTCCAAAATGCTATAAAAAAAAAAAAAAAGAGAGGATTGGGGGTTAAGGGTCAACATTTGTTTATTTTATTTTAGTGTAGGTAATTCAACTTTGTCAAATGTTAATTCTCAAATATTTCTTCATGTACCACACAAGTTCTCAGTCAGATATGCGCCAAAACGCACCATTGCATAGCTAAGTTAAAAAAAAAAGGAAACAAAAGCCCCCGGACCTCACTAGTTTGTCGGACCTATTTATGCATTTCAGGTCAGCTACGCCCCTGGTAATGCACTCGAGTTAGCGAAACGTTGATTCGTCTGAGATTGTGTGGGATGATTGATATATACATTTACAAACGTGTTTGTTTTTAGTTTTCTTTTCTTTTTATGACTATTGATTGCGTGTCTATCCTTGTTTAAAGTCCAGTCTAAAGTGTTGTCATTGGCAATAAGTGTAACTTGAACCCGACAGTTACCTTGTAAAGTAGCGACACTCTATCATTGAACACTTCTGTGTGACCTCAGACTGTTTCTATATGTGGCAATATGTATAATTTATATATGTATTGTTAATGATTTATCTATTGGCGAACATAGTTTAAAGTAGCTATCCCGCCAACAACAGCCAAACTTTACAACAAATGCACATGTATTAACCTACTGACGACAAAGTATATATACAAATGTATATATAACAATATATGTTTAAATTCATTGCTCTCCTTCAGTCAACAAACAAAAAAGATGTTATCAATTTTAGCAAATACATCTCAGAAGCTTTCTCTTTAAGACGTACCATGATAAATAACTTATAATCTCGTTCATCCTCACTATAATACAATTGTTCTATTGTACCGTATTAGATATTAGATTCCTATATATATAAAAAAAATAATTCTCCATGATATATCTCCTTTTTTTCTTCTTTTTTTCATATTAATTCATAAATTAATGAACCTGTACTAATCTTGTTATTGTGGTCAAATTATATTTGTAAAATATATGTTTATATGATGAAAAACTATGTAATAGTTTAAGTCAATAACATTTCTTCTTCTTCTTTTTCTTCTTCTTCTTCTTCTTCTTCTTCTTCTTCTTCTTCTTCTTCTTCTTCTTCTTCTTCTTCTTCTTCTTCTTCTTCTTCTTCTTCTTCTTCTTCTTCTTCTTCTTCTTCTTCTATGACCTACATATTTTGAGAATGCAAACTATATAGACACAATATAAACGGTTTTAACCAGCCAGGCTAAACTCCAAAACTGGAGCGTCGAATTAAGAGTTACCCACTCATAATTCATTTTGTGCATATTCAATCACGGGTATTTTATAAACCCTTTACTTTTCATCGGCAAATATACATTATTATATGACCGGACACCTGGATAGAGTTTTGATAAACGGTTTTGTAGTGTAATTTTGCCGTTATTTGGCGGGATAGCTGCTTTAATATATACCGATTCTAGTATGCCATACAAATAAAAGATGACCATTCTAAGTGGGAATAAGTGGAATATTTTTGTATGAAATATTCACCAACATCTTACTGCAATTCCTTCCAAACAGTTTTACATTAACGCACTTGAGTAAGCGAAACGTTGATTCGTCTGAGATTGTGTGGGATGATCAATATAGACATTTACAAACGTGTTTATTTTTTTAGTTTTCTTTTCTTTTTCTGACTATTGATTACGTGTCTATCCTTGTTTAAAGTCCAGTCTAAAGTGTTGTCATTGGCAGTAAGTGTAACTTGAACCCGACAGTTACCTTGTCAGGTAGCGACACTCTATCATTGAACACTTCTGTGTGACCTCAGACTGTTTGATATGTGCATATAATAAAGAAACGAATAATGGGTATTTCCGCTATATATTGTATGATATGCTACTGCTAATCGAGTGGTACAGGGCGACATTAGGCCTGTCCTTACGGAAAGAAGGTTAAAACAGCACCGAACACACCAATGGTTAACCCTTTAAAGTTTCATATCGACAGAATGCGGATTTGGCTCAACCAGATGAGCAAACTTAGGCTTTACATGTTGCAATCTCTTAACATTAAACACAATACTGAAATGCCTTGACTTTTTCAAGCGAAACTTCAACATTTATGAATTTCGTGTAACAAAGTATGCTTTGATTAAAAGGTCTTCTACATGGCAGAGATGTTCTTTCTGTAATTAGTTGTAGCCCCTTTTTGTACAAAACACGTTGAGATATAACTGGAATAGTATGTGGTATTAGGTGTATATAATAGTATAGTATATGCAGTTTTTTGATTATGCGTTTCTTTTTCCTTTCAGTATATAATTATATATGTATCGGTCATGCTTCGTCTGTGGCAGTTATCTGTTTGGGAATATAGTTTAATTCCAAGATGGCGGAGATGCGACTTTTTTTGGATATAACTGAATAGTTGTTTAGCTGCTTATCTACACATAATCGATTTGTTTGTTTGATGGGTTTTACGTCATATTAGCACATTTTAGGCCATAAAAAATTATATGGTGTCGATTATTTTTGTGGTAGAGGCAGACTGCCTCATTTTTCCTAGTTAGAACCAGTACTGTATACCTCCCGCCATCCGTACGAATCGACACTGTCTCATTTACAAGTTGAGCTCGTGGTGGGATTCGAACCCGCAGCGGTGAGAGGCGAGGTTTACAACGTCGCTAACACATGATCGAAGGTTGGTTCCAGACGACCCAGAGAGAGTGAGTGTAACAAGGAACCGTGCTCTGCTCTAACACCGACCCAGTGGTAGAGCGTCCGCCTCTGATGAGTGAGGTCGTGGGTTTAATTCCCAAAGACTTCTTAAAAATGGGGTAGTTCGTGAAGTAGTTCGAGATCTGGTCGAGAGGGCTGGCGTGGCGCAGTCGGTAGCGCGGCGGATTTGTAACCCCGGGTTCAATCCTCCGTGATGCCACCGAGTTTCGTCGGAAATCAGAAGGACATGAACCTCTTACGAGATGTGCTCTTTTGAACCTTAACAGGAACCTTTAACGAAGTTTGCTCCTGTAAATCTGATTGACATGAACCTCTTACGAGGTGTGCTCCTGTGAACCTTAACGGGAACCTTTAACGAAGTTTGCTCCTGTAAATCTGAATGACATGAACCTCTTACGAGGTGTGCTCCTTTGCACCTTAACAGGAACCTTTAACGAAGTTTGCTCCTGTAAATCAGAAGGACATGACCCTCTTACGAGGTGTGCTCCTGTGAACCTTAACAGGAACCTTTAACGAAGTTTGCTCCTGTAAATCAGAAGGACATGACCTCTTACGAGGTGTGCTCCTTTGAACCTTAACGGGAACCTTTAACGAAGTTTGCTCCTGTAAATAAGAAGGACATGAACCTCTTACGAGGTGTGCTCCTGTGAACCTTAACAGGAACCTTTAACGAAGTTTGCTCCTGTAAATCAGAAGGACATGACCCTCTTACGAGGTGTGCTCCTGTGAACCTTAACAGGAACCTTTAACGAAGTTTGCTCGGTGTGCTCCTTTGAACCTTAACAGGAACCTTTAACGAAGTTTTCTCCTGTAAATCAGAAGGATATGACCCTCTTACGAGGTGTGCTCCTGTGAACCTTAACAGGAACCTTTAACGAAGTTTGCTTGGTGTGCTCCTTTGAACCTTAACAGGAACCTTTAACGAAGTTTTCTCCTGTAAATCAGAAGGACATGACCCTCTTACGAGGTGTGCTCCTGTGAATCTTAACAGGAACCTTTAACGAAGTTTTCTCCTGTAAATCAGAAGGACATGACCCTCTTACGAGGTGTGCTCCTTTGAACCTTAACAGGAACCTTTAACGAAGTTTGCTCCTGTAAATCAGAAGGACATGACCCTCTTACGAGGTGTGCTCCTGTGAACCTTAACAGGAACCTTTAACGAAATTTGCTCCTGTAAATCAGAAGGACATGACCCTCTTACGAGGTGTGCTCCTGCTCCTTTGAACCTTAACGGGAACCTTTAACAAAGTTTGCTCCTGTAAGTCAGAATGACATGAACCTCTTACGAGTTGTGCTCCTTTGAACCTTAACAGGAACCTTTAACGAAGTTTGCTCCTGTAAATAAGAAGGACATGAACCTCTAACGAGGTGTGCTCCTTTGCACCTTAACGGGAACCTTTAACGAAGTTTGCTCCTGTAAATAAGAAGGACAAGAACCTCTTACGAGGTGTGTTCCTTTGCACCTTAACGGGAACCTTTAACGAAGTTTGCTCCTGTAAGTCAGAATGACATGAACCTCTTACGAGTTGTGCTCCTTTGAACCTTTACAGGAACCTTTAACGAAGATTGCTCCTGTAAATAAGAAGGACATGAACCTCTTACGAGGTGTGCTCCTTTGCACCTTAACGGATACCTTTAACGAAGTTTGCTCCTGTAAATAAGAAGGACATGAACCTCTTACGAGGTGTGCTCCTTTGCACCTTAACAGGAACCTTTAACGAAGTTTGCTCCTGTAAGTCAGAAGGACATGAACCTCTTACGAGGTGTGCTCCTTTGAACCTTAACAGGAACCTTTAATGAAGTTTGCTCCTGTAAATCAGAAGGACATGAACCTCTTACGAGGTTTGCTTCTATGAATCTTAATAGGAACCTCTAACGAGAATTTATCCTGTGAACCGTAACAGAAACCTCTAACGAAGTTTGCTCCTGTAAATTAGTATTACAGGAACCTCTTACGAGGTGTGCTCCTGTGAACCTCAACAGAAACCTCTAACGAGGTTTTCACCTGTGAACCTAATCATGAGCCTCTAACGAGCTGTTTTCACCTGTGAACCTAAACAGACCTTTAACGAGATTTTCTCCTGTTAGAAGTTCGCTCCTGTAAATCAGACTGACAGGAAACGTAAATCAGACTGACAGGAAACGTAAATCAGACTGACAGGAAACGTAAATCAGGTTAACAGGAACTGTAAATCAGACTAACAGGAACCTATTACGAGGTTTGCTCCTTAATATAGTCAGAAACTCTAACGGGGGTTTCTCCTCTTTATTAATTGGTGAAAACAGAGCCCCTAACGTGGGATTGATCTGTCAGGTCTAAGTGACACAGTAACTGTTTCCTGAGTCCACTTAATTAACAGTACTGCAGGGCAATTAGAATTAGTTAATACAACTGGTACTAATAAAAAGAAAATAGTGCTTAGCATTATACTTCAAACAATATCATAGTAGGTAAATCGATGAATCACTTTAAATACATAAGACCATCATTCATGACAATATAAATAAGATCAAATAACAATCATGTAGTATGTCGATGTTAGATATTACTTCCACACTATCATAAAAAACATTCATACAACATAGAGAACATTCTAGGTTGACATTTCGAATCGCATACAACACAAGTGCTGTCTTATTTGATGAAAGATCTCCCTGTTCACTTAATATTTTGAATTGAATTGAATTGAACTTAACCAGTTTTCTCCAAAACTCTTCACCAAGATCGGTATGTTCATGTATTCTTGTTAGGTATGTCCGGATGTCAGTAGTACAATAAACTACAGTATCGATCTGTCGGCGATAAGGAGGTATTATTGCGCGACAGCTTTAATTCGGAAAGAATGAATAGAGTTATAGGATTACCTGTAAAACACGTAACAATGTACTAAAGTGTGTTTTATTTAGATCGTGCTTTCAACTTACAGTTAAATAATAGATAGAGAATGGTCTCATCGAGTCGGTTGATTTAAACATATAGATGGGCGTAACCCATCGAGGTGTCAAGATGAGACCCTGCTCTATTTGTTTTGTTGCATGCCCATTTCAGATGTCTGCCATACTCTAACTTCCTATATCCGGTAGTTAGAGCACATTAATTATTCTGACATGTGTTCTTTTCAATTAAACGATTTACACCTTTGCAAATACAAAGGGAATTTCAATGACCATGTTACAGATACCAGTTAATGGCAGGCAGCTGAAATGACATGCTATAAAACAAATAGAGTATGGTTTCATCTCGTTGGTTGATTTAAATACCTCGATGTTTAAATCAACCAACTCGATGAGACCGTACACTGTCTAGTACTTATTGTCTATTTGGTCAATCCATATAATTATTATTTAATAATAAATCATATCAACCGCACTTTTTGATAATTTAAGTATGGATGTATGTCTTGCAATAAAATAGTGATGTAATATACTTGATATACAAAGTCTGCTTCTATATGACTGAAGATATCACACCTCTGTTAAGGTTCACGGACATAAAACAAAAGGACCACAGAAACTAATTATTTTTTCTTTCTCCATTTTAGACGAGTTTTGATTTGAATAAATGGGATTTCTTTGCTTAATTATACATCTGCAGTGTAAAAGAGAGATGCTACGGAAAATCAATTGCTGATATGAGGTTTAATTCAAATTTCAGAAGTGTTTGACCAAAGCACCACATATTCAGCTACATAATGGATGGATTTTATGTGTTTCATAGTGCTCACATACACATGAAATTAAAACAAAAATCAACATAGTAATTATAAATTGTGTTATTGTGTTTGAAATTGCATATAATGGATAAATGAAGATTTTAAGCCTAAAACATGTTGTAAATTCTGTTTATCTCTTTGTCTGTGTGTGTGTGTGTGTGTGTGTATTTCTAAGGATTATAGTCCCTCCACCTACGACAGGCGTCCTACCCGACGATTATAGGCACTATGTCTGGACTTTTATCTGTGCGTTGTTGTGTGATGTGATGATATGTCTACTTGAAGCAGCGAACTCAATGGTTTCTTTATAGTGCTGCCACACTGGAATACCACGCCGTAGTAGACATGATACCCCCACCCACCCAGTCACATTATTCTGATACTGGTCAATCAGTCGTAGCACTACCCATTATTTGCTCGTCAGGCAAGGGTCACAAGTGCCTACTCCATTTTTAAAGTCTTTGGTATGACGCGGTCAGGGGACTCATTACAAGGGAACCCTATGTGCAAATTAATTGTGGTGTGCGACGTTAAGGTTCTTTCTTGTTTGACGATTATTATTAAATAAGCATATTTGGCCTTTGTTTATAACTTTTACTGATATATTATATTTATTTCTGATATCATTCTCAGCTGTAAAAATTAAAACAAAGTAAAACTCGTCTTCGATTTAGTCGATACTTTCGATATTAACTGTTACATTTCCTTCAAGAATTCTGTAAATCATTACGCAATCATAATGTCTTTATATTAATGTGATTTGTATATTCGTTTGTTTGCAAGGTTTATCGCATGGTGGAGCACTGAAATAAATCATTACGTGAATGTCTTTTTATGTAACGGTTATCTTGGGATACATTGATGACAACGCAAATACTGCACAAATATATGATAATGCAAACATGCACGTAGGCGAGTGTTTACACGCAGGCAAACACCTATGTTTTTCTTCTTCTTCCTTTTTTTTTTAAATCTAAACTGACACATGTCTATGTGACAAATACATTACAATGAAACAACCGGTTACTGTTTATATAAGTTTGTTTGGTAGCCTTTTATATTTCTTTATAGAATGTTGCTTTTAATAATACTGTATGTTACATATATAAAACTGGATTGTTATGAAACTTGAACAGACTACAGTAATTGTAATTGAATTGGGGTTTTAAAGATTATATGGCGCCAAACAGGGATGAACATGCCAGGTTCATTCTCCATTTACATCTAGATAAAATATGGAGAATGGGCCTATAACCTTCTAACCTGCAGAACTTCAGAGTTGCTGCAAATTCTATTGTAGACACTCCATTTACGATGGAGCCACGTTTCCACATTTGCATATGCGGTGTCATGAAGAAAACCTTGCATGAGCATGATAAAAAAAAAAAGACAAAATTAACACGAAGGGGGGTCCTACCCCTCTGCCTCTAACGGGATTTGCATTGGTTGTATTCTACCCCGGTAACCACACGGGGAGAACAGACTACAGTACTTGGTAGTATGTACATTCACAAAGCTTAATTAAATACTCTTACGTACACTCAACACAATTTAATATTTAATGAAAATACTCGAATTCAACCTCGCAATAGCTCAGTCAATACGGAATTGAAATGAATTGAGTTTTAAGACGCACCAACATATGAAAGGTTATATGGCGCCTAACAGGAATGAACGTTCCAGGTTCATCGTCCATTTACATGAAGATAACATATGGATAATTAGCCTAGAACATTCTTACCTGCAGAACTGAGGAGTTGCCGCAAATTCTATAGTAGACACTCCATGTACGATGATAAAGACCGTCATGAACATGATAAAAAATGACAAAATGAATATGAATGGGAAGGGGGACCCTAATCCTCTGCATGTGACAGTGTGTTTGCAGTGGTTGTATTCTACACCGGCAACACACGGGGCTACATGGATATGTATGCAACTATCACAAATGACTGAAACTAATTGTTATTGTGTAAGTGACACCCTAATTATTAATGAAATCTTAAAACGTGTTCACTACTATCTGCATGCTATACCGCCGGAGCGGGTACACCCTGGCTATACATATACAGTCTGGTGTAAGTTTATAGTAAAGACGCTGCGTTTAAAACCTTCTCGCCTCTCACTGCTGTGGGTTCGAATCCCACTGGGGGCTCAACTTGTGAGAACGTGTCGATTCTAGCGGATGGTGGGAGGTATACACTATTGGTTCTAGCCACATAAAAGTGGGTGGTCTGCCTCCAACACGAACAAATCGACATATATAGCCTAAAATGTGCTGAAAATAACGTAAACACCATTCAACCAACCAACCGTGTAAGTTTATAACAGTTTATTAAAGTCTCACTTTCAAGACAAATATAATTGTATTTGTTCAAAAACAGAGCATGTATAAAACCATTAGAAAATAATTATGAGGGACGATATATAGCCTTCATAGCTGGCCTAAGCTAATATAAATACAGCTTCGATAATGCGTTAAAGCTGTACAGTCCCTATTTTAACTGGTAAGAACTCATGAATATGAATGAGTCGCGTGTGAAGTAGTTTCAAATCGACGAACACCCCAAAAGTCGGTATATAAGGAGAAATCGATACGTACAAATTTCACATTTTTACTTAGCCTCCGTACAGATAACATCGATAAATATACGGCTCCAGAATATATGTGATAAAAAAATAGTTGCCCGGAACGGGATTTGAACCACAGTCTTGCACTTGTAAGATTTGAAAGATGTACGCTGAACCTCTGGACCACTGCTATTTATGGGTATTTTGTAGCATTTTTAACACTAAATAGGCAATACGTAATAACAAGAGAGCGCACACAAACTCATCAAGCGCTAAATAACAAGTCGATATATGGTTGATTTGAGACGAAGTATTAGTTTCATATTGATAAGATACAGTATTACACCAGGCAATGTTAATTTACACGTGCGACAATATGGACTGCATATTTATTGATCCATCTTTAGTTGCGTTCATATATGTTAAGTTGTTTTGCCTCATAATATATGTTAGTTAGTAAACTGTTTTCTCAAGTAGCGTTGTAGTTCAGTGTATAGAGCACAGGACTTGAAATCAGAAGGTCCTGTGTTCGAGCCCCGAAAGAAGCTAACTTTTTTTTTCGGTAAAAATTACTGTTACCTGTGTATAGGTACGATGTGCACTGGTCGATGTATATACAGTAAATGAATTCATGCGCTATATTTGCTCGCTTAAATACCCGATTTCGACATGAGCTGGTGAACATGAAGTTACAAATAAAGACACGCCTACAAAGAAGAAATCGACTGATATAGGGCGTCTGTAGCTTTAACCAACAATTCAAGTTAAAAAAAATGGTGCATGTCTTTGTTAACGTTTCAAACCTTTTACAGCTATTTGCACAATGTTGCTGAAATGTGGCGTTGCCTGGATGGCTGCCGTATCAAGGGTGTTACCAATACTCCTGTACTTGAGGTATGCGAGTTAAGCACAGTCTAAACACAATGCTACCGCATAATTTCTTTTTTAATGCCTTCATAGAGTCATACTGATTATATCCCGGCATTTATTTTAATTTGCAGCAGAGATTAATCATTTGCATTTTATCTTCAAATTACTTAATCTTGTTATAAGTTGCACAAAGCGGACGAGTTTCGAGCGGAGAATATTCCACATGTTGATATGTTATTACAAAACTCCATTGGCCAACGTCTCAAAATTGCCCGATTTACCGTCAGTCGTGAACGCTCGGCCAATCCCGTCATTCTTCGGGATCCCGCCTCGTGTGTATCACGGCGCTTCGGTATGTTCAAAATCTTGGCATTCTGTTAGCCGGAAGGCAACGGCACAGAAAACAGTGCACTGTTGCTATGCAAAACAATATGTTCGCTTGCCACACGTGTTGATGTATAATTTGCGTTATCACTGCTTTCATGTAAATAAACTATTAATGGAGCAATCGGCAGAATAACATTGCAACATTTGGATGATAACTTTGATTTTGAATGCTTTTGTTTTGGCGGTTTTGGTGGGAATCTAAGGCGCGATGACATAACCAATATGGAAACCTGCGTATTACATTCGAGTAATGCTGCGAATCAGTTTACGAGATGTTGCGAATGGATTTACCGTTTGAAAAGTCCGTGACATCACATAACTTTGTAACAAGCGACGTCATTGGATGACGCGACGTCATTGGATGACGTCAACAAAACGCCGTTACCGATGAATTTGAGTTTTCATAGAAAAACAAGTTTGTATATATGATTTGACTTTATATTTCTGGCATTTAAATAGAAAAGCATTATAACTGAGATAACCATGCTAAGATTTTCAATCTGGGACGGTATGTTGTTGGTTTTATGCATTCGCAACATCTCGTACACTGCTTCGCATCGTCATTCCTTCGGATCCCGAGGAATGACGGGATTGGCCGAGCGTTCACGATTGGGTATTACGGTTACGGCTCCGCGGTAAATTTCAGACAGTAAAACCACTCCCATACCGTCCCAGATTGAAAATCTTAGCATGGTTATCTCTTAAAGGGAATTTAACGACACAGCCAAACCATCTTTATTATTGAGAGTTCTGAAATACTTGAATAAGGGTGAAAGAATTATCAAAATCGGATGATAAACAAAGAATTTATGATCATTTGAAGTTTCTGTTGAAACGGATGTGGAAGCGTCCATTTTGAGAGCTATGACATCACGGTTCTAAATGACCATATATGGAATATTTATAAATATGAAAATTTACTGATTTATAGTGAAAAAATGACAGCAACTGTATGAAAAATATGTAATACTTAATGGCAATAATGCTTTATACGACCAGTAAAAAAAAATCATTCATTTGCAGTGATTTTCTTTGTTTTAACTGATATTTATCAATATTCCATATATGGTAATAGGAACTATGACGTCATAGTTCTAAAAATGGCGGCTCCCATATTCGTTTTAGAACAACCTTTAAATGGTCATATCTTTTTTGTTTATCATTTGATTTTGATAATTATTTCACCTTTTTTCCAAGATTTTCAAAACTCTCAATAACAGAGCTTGTTTGGCTGTGTCGCTACATTCCCTTTAAGTTTTGTATTATTTTACCGCAATAGTATTGCCATCATGTCGGTTTAAACATATTTTATTAATTATATGTACAACTTATGTAGGTGGACAATGACAACAAATAAAGGATCAGAACGGAAGCATAATGCTTATTAAGTTTCTGTCCTTACAAAGTTGATATTTAACACTGAAATGGCAGACATGTGTTATATATTTCTCGATGCACGAGTGATTAACGTCAATGGCATTAAAAGAGTAAAAGTAGAAATAGTAACCAAAATATCTAGACCAATGGAAGATGGTATGAACATAAAAAGAAATAGATAAGAAAAAGAAAAAAATGATAATGATATCTAATAATAATAATAATAATAATAATAATAATAATAATAATAATTATTATTATTATTATTATTATTATTATTATTATTATTAATAATAATAATAATAATTAATAATATTAATACTATTATTAATAATAATAATTAATAATAATGCTGATAATAATAATAATAATAATAATAATAATTAATAATAATAATAATAATAATAACAATAATTATTATTAATAATAATAATTAATAATAATAATAATAATAATTAATAATAATAATAATAATAATAATAATAATGATGATAATTAATAATAATTAATAATTAATATTAATAATAATAATATTAATATAGACTTTTATTTTTTGTGAACACTTTTGTTTCCATTGTCAATATTGTTGTATTTCTATAACCTTGTATATATGTTTCTGATTACTATGTTTGTTTTGTAAAGAGGTCCTCGGGGAAGATTAGTATTTTTTACTAACTGGGCTACCCTCTTAAAATAAAGTCTTCAATTCAATTCATTTCAATTCAATACAAGTGTCGTTATTTGATGATATATATCGTTTTGCCATTATGTTTCACTTATTCGCCTTTAATTGCTAACCGCAAAACTGCTGTTGTGTAACCGCCATTCTGTTGTTATTCATCCGCCATATTGATGATATTTTACCGCCATGTTGTTGATATTTAACCATATTTTTTTTGTTATTTTACGTTTTTAACGCAACATTGTTGTTATTTACCAAAAACGGTATTGTTTATTTTATAAATATTTCCAGTTACAACAATATTGCGGTTACATATCAACAACACTGTGATAAAATCACAACAACATTTTGATAAAACTATGATTTACTTATGACAAACTATAACGATGTTGAGATTAAATAACAATAACCTTGTGATAAAATAATAACAACAACAAACATTTAAACAGAATAACATAAATGAAACAAGAAATGTCACTGGAAGTGACAAATGCCCCCGAAGTGACATTTGACCTCTAAGTGTGACATTGACCTTGGAGCAACGGACCTGGATTTTGTGCGCGACACGTCGTCTTGTTGTGGTGAGCACTTGTGCCAAGTTATTTGAAAATCCGTCCAGGAGTGCCAGAGTTATTGTCCGGACACGATTTGACCTTTGACCTCTAAGTATGACCTTGACCTTAGAGCCACGGACCTGGATTGTGTGCGCGACTCGTCGTCTTGTTGTGGTGAGCACTTGTGCCAAGTTATTTCAAAATCCGTCCATGAATGCCAGAGCTATTGACCTGACACGATTTGACATTTGACCTCTAAGTGTGACCTTGACCTTAGAGTCACAGACTTGGATTTTGTGCGCGACACGTCGTCGTCTTGCGGTGAGCACTTTTGCCAAACTGTTTTAAAATCCGTCCCGGAATGCCAGAGTTATTGACCGGACACGATTTGACCTTTGACAACTAAGTGTGACCTTGACCTTGGAGCCACGGACCTGGATTTTGTGCGCGACATGTCGTCTTGCTGTGGTGAGCAATTGTGCCAAGTTATTTGAAAATCGGTCCATTATTGTCAGAGTTATTAACCGGACACGATTGTAGGGACTGACTCACTCACTCACTCACTGACGGACAGACGGACAGTGCCACTACTATATGCCACCATTCGGGGGCATAAAAACAAAACACTGTTGCGGTTAAATAAATAAAATCATATGCTCCCTCAAAGCTAGCATTGCTGTCATATCGCAATATATATTAAAGATCGCTTCAGATGGGCAACTATTTACTGCTGAAGGTCACTGCAACATGTGTTTAAATACCAATAACATCGTCGTAAAATAACAACATTGCGGTAATACAAATGATGTACCGACCATCTATGGACTATGGTCGGTATAGAATATAAAATCAGGATAGCTAACCTTTTCACAGTTAGGATTTCTGTCATGTAGAAATTGTTTTGAAATAAATAGGAAAGAGTCATCGGTTCAATGGCCTCGTGATAGGTATCTATGGTTCTATAGCCTCATGATAGGTATCTATGCTTATATGGCCTCGTGATAGGTATCTATGATTATATTGCCTCGTGATAGGTATCTATGATTATATGGCCTCGTGATAGGTATCTATGATTATATGGCCTCGTGATAGGTATCTATGATTATATGGCCTCGTGATAGGTATCTATGATTATATGGCCTCGTGATAGGTATCTATGATTATATGGCCTCGTGATAGGTATCTATGATTATATGGCCTCGTGATAGGTATCTATGACTATATGGCCTCGTGATAGGTATCTATGATTATATGGCCTCGTGATAGGTATCTATGGTTATATGACCTCGTGATAGGTATCTGTGGTTATATATCCTCGTGATAGGTATCTATGGTTCTATGGCCTTGTGGCAGATATCTATGGTTATATGACCTCGTGATAGGTATCTATGATTCTATTGCCTCGTGATATGTATATATGGTTATATGACCTCGTGATAGGTATCTATGTTTATCTGTCCTCGTGATGGGTATCTACGGTCTCGTGATAGGTATCTATGATTATTTTGCCTCGTGATAGGTATCTGTGGTTATATGTCCTCGTGATAGGTATCTATGTTTATCTGTCCTCGTGATAGGTATATATGGTTATATGACCTAATGATAGGTATCTATGAGTATATGTCCTCGTGATAGGTATATATGGTTCTATGGCCTCGTGATAGGTATCTATTGTTCTATGACCTCGTTATAGGTATCTATGGTTATATATCCTCGTGATAGGTATCTATGGTTCTATGACCTCGTGATTGGTATCTATGGTTATATATCCTCGTGATAGGTATATATGGTTCTATGACCTCGTGATTGGTATCTATGGTTATAAATCCTCGTGATAGGTATCTATTGTTCTATGACCTCGTGATTGGTATATATGGTTATATATCCTCGTGATAGGTATCTATGGTTCTATGACCTAGTGATTGGTATATATGGTTATATATCCTCGTGATAGGTATCTATGGTTCTATGACCTCGTGATTGGTATCTATGGTTATATGTTCTCGTTATAGGTATCTATGTTTCTATAACTTCATGATAGATATCTACGGTTCTATGTCCTCGTGATAGGTATCTATGGTTCTATGACCTCATGATAGATATATATAGTTCTATGACCTCGTGATAGGTATCTATGGTTCTATGGCCTTGTGATAGGTATCTATGGTTATATGTCCTCGTGATAGGTATCTATGGTTCTATGTCCTCGTGATAGGTATCTATAGTTCTATGACCTCATGATAGATATATATAGTTCTATGACCTCGTGATAGGTATCTATGGTTCTATGGCCTTGTGATAGGTATCTATGGTTATATGTCCTCGTGATAGGTATCTATGGTTCTATGTCCTCGTGATAGGTATCTATAGTTATATGACCTCGTGATAAGTATCTATAGTTATATGACCTCGTGATAGGTATCTATGGTTCTATGGCCTCGTGATAGGTATCTATGGTTATATATCCTCGTGATAGTTATCTATAGTTCTATGACCTCGTGATAGGTATCTATGGTTCTATGGCCTCGTGATAGGTGTCTATGGTTATATGACCTCTTGATAGGTACCTATGGTTATATGACACTGAGATAGGTAAATATTGTTCTATGGGCTCGTGACAGGTGTATATGGTTCTATGGCCTCGTGATATGTACCTATCTACTTTTAATGGTTAAATGGTTACACCCGTTTGTCAATCGCTGTTGACTAATAAATAATTCTTCTGTATGTCATCGGTAAATATAAATGTATATGTTTTTATCTTGCATGGCAAATAAGATCATATATGAACATGATAATACATAATACTCTAGTGCGCGTTATCTCAGAGTGCGGCCTAATAACGATAACACTTTATGATGTCCTACATTTCTTCATTTTCGGGAAATGACTTCCGACTACGTGATGAAATTGTACCTATGATAATTTGCATTTAGTCCTTAACAATTCTTAAAAGTGAGCCCTTCCTTTTCTGTGTAGCAAAATACAAAGTTTCTAAAAAATGTAACGAGAACGGAAATGCAAAACCAGCAGCACAATTTCTTAAAATATAATCAACACATTTATTTAAATTGTACAATATTTACTTACATAATACAAATAAATCAGGTCGAGTATTTCTTTAATATTCAGTTTAAGTATATAAAGTCCTAATAATATTGGAAAGTGTCCTTTTAATCAAACTTGTCAAGTGTCCCTTTAATCCTTATTTGAAGTCTTCCCTGGTAAAATCAATCCACAATAGTCCAAATACTCCGATGTCACTTTTAGAATAGATGAGCATAATTCGCTTTAATATAAATTCTATCAATCTCACAAGGCCTTGTTTATATACTGCCTTAGAATTTTCTAGAAGTTTCTGTCCCAAAACATTCCAAATCAGAATGCAACATAAACAGAAACATATTTTTAAAATTATTCAGAAACATCTATATATTACTAATTTTAAATGGTCTTGGATGACAAAATGTATAACATATCAACATCATAAATAAACATATACATAAGCATAAGGGGTATTACTCGCCATAATGATTGTTAAATATGATGTATTTCTTTATTTTCATTGCTGTTTACATGTGTAAATCTTGGAAAAACATGTTTGAATTGACAAACAAAAAAAAGATTTGGTAATAATTGTCATCAGTTTACGCGCCAAATATGACTTGTTTATATTTCGACGTGCTGTTACGCGCCATATATATTATTCCGTAACCAAAGCGTATATAGACGCCTATAGAATATTTAGAATAGCATATTTTATTTAAAAAAATATCACTATAGGTATTATACGACTAATTATTTTTCCCCATAGACACCAATGTTAAAGTGTCACATATTAATGATTTGCTGCAAATTCAACTCAAGTATGGATAATGCAGCAGTGCAATGTTCATATAGAAAACTAATTTTCCAAAGAAAAGGTGGGGTCACAAGATATGTAAGAAAGTTCTTGTTTGTTTACTAAACAGGTCAAGGGTACAGCTGTTTTCATTGACTGACTGTTTTCACTGCTCACATAGTGTAAGCATAGAGTCGAAATTTCCAAAATGTTCATCAGTGATCCAGTAAAACTTATTAATACGCTTCTTATACATACAACCACAAAATCGAATAGGAATGGGCAGTTTTCCGCTACTTATAACGCCCGTTTTCATAAAAAAGGAGGGATTACTTTTTATTATAGGAACTACATTCGACTACACCTCGGAGACTCTACACCTCGGAGGCTTACATGTAATTAGTGGTGGTAAACCTATATAAAAGGTGTTCCTACTCATAGACAAGCGTTATATTAACTATCTAAAGAGAAATACCATCTTCGCTAAACCTATAATAAAAACAAGAGTATTCCGTTATCGGTATCAGATATGCTGAATACATAACATAAAAAACATGTTTTATATAGTGTTTTTTTAACATCAATAGCTTATAAAACATTTGAAAGGAAGGCATGTCCGATGGGAAACTTCAACATTGATCTCAGCTGCGTCTGAAGTAGATTTGCGTCAATTTATATAACCTTAAATAACGTGATAACGTAAATCCCCATTTAATTTCATTCGTTTCGGTATGTCGAATTTGAAAGTCATTAACGTACTTAAGTATTCCATCGATTTCTAAAAGCACTTAACTTATTAATAATATTTTTGAATAATAGTAATAACAATAATAATGACTTCACGGATGTTCGTTAATAATTAAGCTAGTGATATTAAATGTATGCAATTCCTTTTAGCAAGTGCAGGTGATTCAGATTCACAAACAAATACACTGAACACAATTTATAATTGATCACCATGGTTTTATGGATATAATTTGAAAACAAACGAGACATGAATGTACTTTAATCATATATCGTATGACACAATTTAATTCGCATATTTGCCGAACATTTTATTGAAGAAGACCTGACAGTTCAAACATAACGCGGGAATGAAAGTCCACACCCTCAAAACCAAAAGTCATATTTTACAAAAGGCGTTTAATATCTGGTGTGGCCTCCATAACCAGCAATTTCAGCAATTGGTTGGAGGTATCGGTGTGGAAGGTATTCCATGTTTGAATGACACTTTGATCAATTTCTCGCAAATTGCGTTGCTGTGGAAAAACTCGCACGCGACGTTTAAAAATTCCCAGACGTGTTCAGTTGGATTATGATCCGGACGTTTCAATGGCCATGGTTGAACTCTGACATGGCTGGCTTCTAGCACTTGTCGGGTGGTACTAGAAACATTACATGGGAAATATCTTCACCAAGGACAGCCCTCTGTTTTCTGCGATATGTGGTACAAGGATCGGCAGCAAAATTATATCTTTGTACCGTCTAGCATTGAGGTCGAAAGTGATGTAGAAAAAATACATCATTTTGAAATTGTGACCTTTTTTTTTTGAGGGTGTTGACTTTTTTACCTTTGTTATGTTTGAACTATTAGGTTTTTTGTAATGAAATGTTCAACAAATGTTAATTGAAGTTAAATTACCTGCATGTCTCGTTTGTTTTCATTTATACACATAAAACCTAGATGACTAATTATAAAGCCTGTTCAGTGTATGCAAAATAAAAGAAATGGTACATTCAACGATTGCATTTATATCATGCAACGTGAATAAATGAAACAATGAACATACACACGAGATATAAACAAGGCAAAATGCATTCATAACTTTAAATTGATAAACTGTGCGGATTTCGTCAATGTCTTATTGGTGGGTTGGTACGTGTTGTTATTGTTAAGATTATCTAAGTCATGCACTGGATGTTGTATCAGTTCGTCCAGCAATGAAAGATGTACACATACAGCCAGGATTTCAGTTTACTAAAGCATATACTTAACACATTCTGTTGTGCCGTGGTATTTTGTCTCAGAAATCATGGGTCCGAGCCTCATCAGTGCCTCCGGTTTTCTTCTGTGTGTCCATGGAAAACCCACGTCTTCTTTGGCATTTTCTGTCGAATAGATACGTAATCCGCGTGGCCTTCTGTATCCTGGTATCGGAGTATATCAAAAAACGCACGTTTAAGAACAATGGGAATCACTGAAATGGCCACCCTTTGTGTAGCATTATCAGTTAACAAATTTAACTCCTAAACATCATATGAACATTTCTTGATAGTCCTGGAGAGAAACATGCATTTAAAACCGCTACTAAGTTGTATGCAAAAATAAGTATTATTTGCATGGCGTAGATACTACTTTTACCACTGCGTGACTCCTCGGGGAAATGAGGTAAATCTGATTTGTATAGCTGCACAACTATTGCCAGATAATTGATAAATATATTTACCTGTGGATTAATTTACCTGTTCAAAGTTTTCTACGTCATCAAATAAAATCTTATTCTCGTTTTTCACATATATTGAAATATGTGAATTGTAAATATTCATTTCGATTTAAATAAACATAAACATATTCATGAAACAAAACATGGCCGGAGAACTTTAAGGGTTGGTCGCAGGTCTGGAGTTTGTGTACATGTATCCTTTCATTCTCTTTGCTAATTAACATAAGTTAAGTTAAGCAAAAAATTAAACTCATCTATGAAGTAAAGACAGAGGCGTTTACTATCAGACGGGACGCTTGTTTCAGCCAAAGGTTTTTCAGCATTAATATGAGCAATTTTAAAAATACGTACATAAATTGTGTATCATTAGAACTGGCAGTTTTAGTGGTAAATAAAATACATTAGTTTTGAAGATCGGTTGAAAATTACAATATTGTACAGCCAACATTATATTTTACAGATAAGATGATGGGACACAAGAAAATTAAGAAATCTCAAATAATTTCAGTTAGCCTTAATATTTTGCAATACAACTTTCAGGATATCTTACTTTATGTTTATTCAACACATTAAAACCTTTTTTGGACAGAAATTCTAAAAATAAATATTTTCCAACGTGAACTTTTTATTCCTTAACCGATTCTGAAACTAAGGTATTTTCATTTAGCACTAAAACTAATGTCTGTGTCATTGACATACAAATTATTTAGGTATTAGTTGATTTCCTTTTCTTAAAGGTCCAAAAGATTTTGACTAAAACAAGCGCCCCTAAAAATAATCAAACATGTTCAAAGATTATTATATGCATTGCTAATTCATTGCAATGTAACAGTATATATATCCTTATTTGAATTCAATTGATTAGTGATTAAAATGTGATTGATAAACGTTTGATTAAAAAATGAGTATGTATGCATTGATAAAAATTAATAATTGTGTATATTGTATAATGTGGGTAAGTATGTCATGCGATTAATTATGTATTACAATATATGGAACGCAATGACTGCATTTAGTTCGGTACATATGCCCCTACAAATATGTGGGGTCAGTCAGATGTATAGGGGGACTCGGCTATCGCCTCTCCCCCTATAAATCTTACTGACCCCACATATTTCTGTAGGGGGTCAGTAACAAGCCCAATAACTAATAATGGACTACAATTCCGATTCAAAGTTTAAATCATTTTGTAAATAGTTCTTTAATGCGTTAGTAACACACATAATAAGTAAAATTTAATAATGTTTTTAAACTGTACTGGTTGTGACGTCAACGTCATGACGTCAAATTGCGCGAACGTCTTAATGACGTTGACGCTCCATTAAAATGATTAAATATCGGCAATTACCTTTAAAAAAAAAGGGTGCTCGATGCAATAAATCAGCTATTGCCTCGCCCCCTATAAATCTTACTGACCCCACATATTTCTGTAGGGGGTCAGTAACATTAACATCTCATTATATGCAGTTCCTTTGTCATTATATTAGGTGTTTTTTTCATTATAGGCAGTTCATGTGTTTTTATATGCAGATGGTTCGTCATTATGTTGAGATCACTGACCATTATGTTCGGCGGTTCCAGAAGCGATTATATGCGGCTTATGTTTCAATATACGCAGTTGAACGTCAACTATGCGCATTGGTTTTAACTTTATGTGCAGTGGTAGAACAAGCGTTATGTTCGGTTAAGTTTCATTATGTTCGGTTCAGTCGACTTTATATGTGGTGCATGTGGCATTATGTTCAGTGCTTATTTCAAAACGTGTTCGAAATGCTTTCTATAGGGCAACACACTTTGGTTTTGCTTCCAGGACAATTCATAATAAAATGGGTGCGTGTACAGTTCCAGCTCAGATAAACTGTTTACTCCTACCGTGAGCAATATTGCGTTACAAAGGTAAAAAAATAAATCATTGCTACCTTACCATTAGCATAAATAGAGACAGCGGCCTTCGGCAGGAGAATCAATCAAACTGTTTAATGCGGCAGACAGTATGAAGCTATACCGGTACTTTTTAAAAAATAACAAAGAACGAGAGGAGGGTGTAGATAGCAGAGCATAAAAGAGAGTGCGACCAAAATAAAGATGAATCACATAGTGGGATTTGCTCTTCTTTTTTTTCTTTTTTCTTCTTTTTTTTCTCTTTTTTTTTTACAAGGTATCACAGTTTCCAAAATAACATTGGGCAATGCTTTTTATTTCAGATGTTCTTGTTGCAGACGACTCTACAACTTGAGTGTAGAATGCACGATTATTATAGCTATCATCCTGCACGTGCTTTTGACCACTGGCGAGCTTTTAATACACCTAGATGTCATTCAAGGTCAGTCATATTAATAATAAAATGTTTCATATGTTCAACTCTCGTGCAGCTATGAAAATGTACGAGAATAAGTATACGTGTTGAAACATGTAGAAGTCTTATTATAAAGTATACTGAGCAAAAATAGAAACGTCCACAACTTTACCCATTCATTTAGACACAATGACATTGTATTTTATTTAATCTTATATGCCAATACCTTTGTTAAAGGCCAGCACTGTCATTAAAGCAATTTTCTTTGAATCAAACTTGTGGGCAAACTTATTCCCCTTGATTTGGTTTAAACACCATTTCCGGGTCTTGTGGTTAAAAATTTGAGTTAACACAGTTTTGTTATATTGAAATAAACAGAGAATGACCTCATCACCACAAAAACAGAGAAAATACGCTGATATTTTCACTCATTTTTGCGCCATACAGCTTTCAAGAACGAATATTTTCAGATTACCTCCCATCAGAATAAAAATATAGTGATTTCGCAATTTGAATAAAACATGTTTTAGCAGCAACAGACAAACTTTGGTTTTT
This sequence comes from Cyrtodaria siliqua, assembly GCA_037043455.1. Lineage (NCBI taxonomy): Eukaryota > Metazoa > Mollusca > Bivalvia > Adapedonta > Hiatellidae > Cyrtodaria > Cyrtodaria siliqua. Next base: position 32,471 of record JAWPHD010002420.1, on the reverse strand, counting down.
GATGATTATTAATAAATTGATCAGAATGATTGAGTGATAAGTATAAAATTATGAAATTATATCTAGATTGGTGAACAAAGCGTAACAAAGTCAACCCTATCCAAATCACAGCTTAAAAGAGGGACGTTTCTATTTTTGCTGAGTATACTTTACAAAATGTATTAATAGTTCAAGATAAAGCTAGACTAGAATGGTTGTTCCGTAATTTATACCATTATTTCAAGCTTTCTTTTGGGAGATATAGTTGCCTTTATTGGCATAAATATATGTTATTAAATTGTTTGTACAACTTGTTCATATATAGATCTGCAATATTATTTATACATGCCGCATCTTTTCTTAATTAAATCCAGAGTGACTAGTCAGCCAAATATGCTGTTAAACTATGGCACGCCAAATAAGTATTTATTCCCAAACATGATACCTCTGTATCTCGTTTAACGTAGAAAGATATCTCTTTTTGCTAGATAGATAACTCTGTATGTGTCTTACGAAGATAGATAACTCTGTATGTGTCTTACGAAGATAGATAACTCTGTATGTGTCTTACGAAGATAGATAACTCTGTATGTGTCTTACGAAGATAGGATATCTGTAGAGATATCACTCTATCTTAAAAACATATATTTCTAACTTATACGGATATCTCTAACTTAAGGAGGTTTGTGGCACCGCTAAAGACCACAACTCCGCTAAAGTCCACATAAATTTCCGCTAAAGTCCACACACAGCTATAGTCCACACACATTTCCTCTAAAGTCCACAAAAAACGAACGCCAAAGTCCACATTTTTTCCCGCTAAAGTCCATAAAAGATATTGTCGCTAAAGACCACAAACGTTGTCGCTAAATTCAGTGAAAAACACAATTTTGAATTGACTGTTTTCTCATTTGTGAGAGATGTTTCAGCAAACAAACCCGGTACATTCAGACAGCCCGGTACGACCGGACGCTTGATTACACTCACAATACTGTTTGAGATATCGGTTAATTATACTTTCCGGTATAATCACGTATGATGTCATAATCTTATCCATTTAAATTCGATGTTCTTATCTTTGAGTTTGTCATATGCATACGTCATCACAACCTGTTTTGGCGCCATTTACAAACATTTCATATAGGAACCTTCTGCTAACCGCACCAGCAAATTATTCGATCTTGTTGGCCGTATTTCTTTGAAATGTGTGTCCATTTGAAAAATTAAGTTACGTTGATGATTAAAAATGTATATTCGTTTATTGTTGGGTTCATTTATTTGACAAAATGAAAGTGTCCGACTGTATCATACTCCTGGTAAAATAGTGGATGTTGCAATGGGACACCTTAAAAAGCTCAATTCAAACTGGTAATTTCAAATGAAACATGTGCGGATTTAGGCTAGGTCGTTATGCTAGAGGTGTAACTCTTACTTAAGCGCCTTCCAAAATAATGAATATTAATTAAATTTTATAAATTATTATAGATTTAATAAATCTGAGACAATCAATTTGAAACCATCGCCACACTTCCAGCCCCAGGAAAATGGAGGCAAGTGATGGGTTTGGGCTTTTTTATGTTTGTATATATGTACTTAATATAAATAGTAGTTGTGTATGGCGATCCCTCAGGGGCCTAGGAATCTTTATGTGAGGAAGCTATCCAGCTGGCTTGCGGAACGTCGGTGGTTCTACCCAGGTGCCCGCCCGTGCACGAAAATTGCCCGGAGGGGCACCTGGGGTCTTCCTCCACCAGTGGAAGCTGGAAAGTCGCCATATGACCTTAGCTGTTGGTGCGACTATAAATCCAATTCAATTCAATTAGTTGTGTATGGCTCCATACCGTACTGATTTTTTTTTAAACCCTTTTACGGTTTTTGAACTTTCGCGGATGTCCGAGTGTACCATCATGGGTGTCCGAATGCACCGGTAAGAGTCCGACTGTACCAGAGATGTGATGACAAAAGCATACAGATGATTTACTAAGCGTTAAATGAAATGATTAATTCTGTTTTCATTTGAAAACTACCCGCATATGACCCTTCATTATGAAATTATTTCATAAAGCTTCCGGAGCACAGATATGTGTCAAAACAAGTGCTTAAGGACTATTGGTCAGCCATCTTTGGAAAAAAAATCCAAAATGGATGGGGTATGATTAATTGAAATTTTCACCCATATTATAGGCATGAACATAATATCAGAAACAATATTTATTTGGCAGAAATAGTGCCCTTTATATTCGAAAAGTTTAGTGCAATTTTACTCTGAGATGTTTTGTTTTTTTGTGTTAAATAAATGTGTCCATAGAATTGCCCATTTATCTAAAAATTGCACACGAGACATCATTTCTAAATTAAATACGGCATGTTATCACATCATCCACATTTCAATCTTATATAGCTTAAGTCAATCATTGAAAAAAAACGAGCTATTCTTTCAATGGCATGTACTTTCAAAATAATCTCAATGCTATAGTATGGTGGCACTGACGGGTTTTAATTGTCAAACTATTATAAATGGCGACTATATTTTTGGATGTATTAAACACAACTGAGTGACTGTTGTGAATAGAAACATGGCAACACAAGAGTAATTTATTATTATATTCCTATAAAAACAGCACAAACTAAACAATAACATATGAATACGATCAAATGACCTGTTCATCCGAATGTTTCACCATACCGCATGTTTCAATTTACAATTCACCTGCATGCTTTTCATGGCGTATACAGAAAATCTTCATTTTTAACAATGGTGTACTTCGAATTTTGGTTGATGTTATAACATGGCTTACTTTATTTAGAAATGATGTCTCGTCTGTTTTTTTTAGATTAATGGACAATTATATGGACAAATTTATTTAAAATAAAAAACAAAACATCTTAGAGTAAAATTGCATTAAACTTTTCGAATATAAAGGGCACTATTTCTGCCAAATAAATATTGTTTCTGATATTATGTTCACATCAATAGTGTTGCATTAATGTCATCTATTATATCAATGACAATGTTCATGCCTATAATATGCATTTGGATGAAAATTCCCCATCCATTTTGGATTTTCTTTTCAAAGATGGCTGACCAATAGCCCTTAAATACGAAGGTGTCCGAACGTACCGGGCTTGAACCTAATGGTAACTAGCTGCACTAAAGGTACATTTTTGGGACTAAAAGTAACAACATACACTATTAAAGGTAATAACATACATTACACAACATTACAGAATTTATAATGAAACTGATATTTGTGTAGGAGGTATTTTGCTAGTTTATTTGAGCAACCTGAATTTCCAATAAAGAATTCACCAATAATGTGTTGTTACCTTTATGGTATAGGGATGCTACCTTTAGTGTAAGTAAAACAAATGGTGTTATACTAGCTTCCTGTGATATCAAGAGTTCTATGGTATCACGGTAGTGTTCAATCTATAAAACAGTATGCATCTTTCCTAAAATGTGATAATTATTTTATAGATTGATGACTTTATGTACGTAATATTATGTAACTAATTGGAAAAAAAAACAAGTCTATTTATCATAAATAAAGGGATATTTCAAAACAATGCACAAAAATGTTGACAATTTCCTTATGATCTTTAAAATTCATCACCCCTAGTCTCCATAAATGCAGTTTTCATTACCTTGAAGGTTATACAATGTATTAATGTTTAATCTGATGAGTCTGTTGTACATTATTGTTTTAGAAATGGTCACTCATTGAATTTTATACCAGTTACTAACAAATACAGGATACCATAGACATTTTAAAATAATAAGCTCATTGAGGGTACCCTTAAGCTCAATGAGGGTACCCTTCTTTTCAAATCTAATTCTGATATGTTTACGTAAAATTGATTACATTTTATCTCATAACAATTTAGTAGAAGGGTCACAGAAAGCATTTGAGTTTCCCTTTTCTTTAAATATTGTTTACAGTTTGTTTTCTTCATCAAACCATTTAAGTACCGTGATACCATAGAACACCCACCCGATACGACTCAGAAACATATGGGGTGGAACACCATGCCTTTAGTGCAGAAATTGTTACCTTTAGTGCAACTTATTTTATTACCTATGTTGTTACTTTGAGTCCCAAAAGTCTTACCTTTAGTGCAGCTAGTTACCTTTAATGCAATTGTTACATTCAGGGTTGCAACAAACGTATTTGCTGATCGTAAAGAGCGCACTTAGCGCTTTAATGCTTCTTCCTGTCAAATATCGTATATTTACAAAACTTATGTAAACTACATCTGGCGCAAATATGTTTTGCATTAATTAATGAAAAAATGCTGAGATGTCTGAAACATCTCTCACAAATGAGAAAATAATTAATTCAAAATTGTGTTTTTCGCTGAAATAGTGTTGTGGTCTTAAGTGACAACGTTTGTGGTCTTTAGCGACAATATTTGCTTGTGGACTTTAGCGGAAAATTTTGTGGACTTTGGCGTTCGTTTTTTGTGGACTTTAGCGGAAATGTGTGTGGACTATAGCGGAGTTGTGGACTTTAGCGGACATTTATGTGGACTTTAGCGGAATTGTGGTCTTTAGCGGAGTTGTGGTCTTTAACGGTGCCACAGAGGTTGTACACTGTTTCTAAACCTACTGATGACGCGGTATATATTATATAGCTTAATTATTTTGAGAATACAAACCCTATAGACAAAATATAAACGGTTTTAACCAGCCAGGCCAAACCCCGAAACTGGAGCGTCCAATTAAGAGTTACCAACTCATAATTCATTTTACGCATATTCAGCCACGGGTACTTTTAGAACCCGTAAACCTTTACTTCTAATCGGCACATATACATTAGTATATGACCTGAACACCTGGACAGACTTTTGATACACGGTTTTGTATTATAATTGTGCCGTTATTTGGCGGGTTAGTTTCTTTAAACAGATATCTTTTTTAACTTAGAGAGTTATCTCTGTAAGCTAGATAGATATCTCTTAAAGCTAGAAATATATCTCTTTAAGCAAGAGAGATACCTCTATATCTTGTTACATTAAAATATATAACTCCGTAGCTTAGAGAGATATCTCTCTAACTTAAAGATATATATTTCTTACTTAAGAGATATATGTCAAACGCATAAGGAGATATATATTGCGTGATATAAGGAGAGATATCTTGCGTGAGATAAGGAGAGATATCTTGCGTGTGATAAGGAGAGATATCTTGCGTGTGATAAGGAGAGCTATCTTGAGAGGGATAAGGAGAGATATCTTGTTTTGGAATGAACACTTATTTGGCTTGTCATATTAAACATATAATGATAGTAATGGTCTGCCAATGTTTCAAACAACAAAAATCGCACATGGAAGGTCTAATATATGTATTGTGTGCTAGAATGAAATCTCGTGTTAACAAGATAATCAAGTACCATTTAATTGCAGTACCAAATAAAAACACAGCTGTTTCCACGGCGGATGTCATCACCACACATCCGCCGGCAAGCACCGTGGTGACGTCAGATACATACGACCCTGGTGGTGCCACAGAGCCGACTTCTAGGGAACTTTCGCTCACTGTGCAGATATTCCGATACGCAACTCTAGTCATATCGTGTCTGTTTCTCATAGAAGTAAGTTTAATTAGCTCAAATACATTAATTGTTATCACCATGCACACATGCATTTATTATCCGTCATTGATAGTATTGATTATTATCAAGCATGCACTGACTAGTATCCCTACCTTAACACGACACTCGCAAAACACATTTTGAAGGGGTGGCGAAGAGTATACTTTTACACAGGAAAAATGTTGTGACATGTGCGTCACTTTCTTATTATTGGCATGTTTCTTTCATATATAAATCATGTTATTTGCTTTTGTGCCACATATATGTTTCATGTTAAAATAATACACATGTGCCACATATGAAATGTATACAATTGAACTGCATATGAAACTTAGATTGTATGCATAAAATACATAAAGTATTTAAAAAAAAATTGCAGAATATTGTAAAAAAGGTTTTAATTTTATTTAGTAAAAAATATGTACATAATATGTCTTACATATGTGTTACTTTCATATGAAATACATATGTAGAATACATATGTGGCACATATGTAAAACATATGAATTTTACGCCTAGATATTTTTCCTGTGTACAACAAATATCATAGAACTACATATTTTAAAAATTCAAATTAAAATCAATAACTTATTGATTAATCAGACATCATTTCGTCTTATAACTTCATGCCTTCTCATAAAAACAAACAAGGCATCGGAGTTCCAATCCACCAATGTGCACATCTTCTCGGTGATTATCCGGCGAAGTAAAATCCATTCCGTCGATATTTTAACATGGACACCCTATTCCATGTGTTCAACCTTCACAGCTATAACTTAAAACCCTTTCATGCGTGCAGGAGTCAACTGGTAAGTAAATAATCGGCTAAAATAAACTGACATATTGGAAAAAATAATTCCGTCCACATACGTAATTGAAAACGGAGAAATAATAAGCAAGATCTATTACAACAGAAATTGTGACATTGTTAATTATACCCACTTAGGCAGGGGATGTGTTGGGTTGTTCCCTGTGCAACTCCTTATGAGGTATATGTTTCTCAATGGGTTTGTCTTGTGTAGTGTTTGTAATCGAGTTGAGGACATAAACGTTTTCTAATCTGTTATAACTGAAATGCTACGCCATAATGGATACCGTTACCATAAACTTCGATAAACGTGTGCACACTTTTATTATCGTAACCCTGATCTACCTTTAAATTATAAAGACTGTTCTGCGAGAAGGACGTGACTTCTGTGGTGACGTAATTTACAAACTTCATAAGCTCCTTGGTCATTGTCACTTTCATACAATGTTCTAAGTTCATCATAAAAATCTCTATCTCTTGTGCCGCATTGTTTTCGTTCTGTATTCGTCAATGCTTAAGTCCAACGGAAATACTGCGATTGGTGTATCACATGTTCAAGCTTGTTTTTACCTGGCAATGGCTTCCGCAGCAAGGCTTATGACCTTATCGTTTTTAAATGCACTGTATGTTTAGTGGTTGACCCATTTACAGTTCGCCACAGTGCTTTCCATTGTATTGTTCGATGAACCGAAACATGGTGGACCCTGTGATGACATCCACATTTATCCTGAAGGGGATTGTAACGTCAATCTTTGTCTTCAATCTTGTTTTGTCGTGCCCGTAACAGTTTATTCTCCTGCTGTTCTGGCTTCTGACAAGTCATTTAATACTTGCTTTGGGCTTTTTGTATTTTTTTGCAACGTACTGCATGTTTAGTGGTTGACCCATTTACAGTTCGCCACTACGCTTTCCTCTTTGTGCGATGACCGGACAGAGCTTGGACCCTATGACGACGTCTACCTAAATCCGTATAGTATGGTAGTGTTTGATGTTCTCTTCTTGCCCTGGCTTCTGCCAAGTCAATGAGTACTTACTTTGCGGCTTTCTAGGCTTTGGTTTTTATATTATATATACATGATCATTTATGTGTTTTACTTACGTTGCCTATTAATGCTGCCTTGTTTGTTAGAGATTATAACATGGCAGGGATATCTTTATTTACACCGTCCCGTTTATTGAGATGACCATAGGGTAAGAGTGAAGTTTGGTGCACCCTAGAACCTGGTTCCAAGGCGGTAACCCTATTGTCAATCCTTTTGTGTTTGTAATGTCTTATCTTGCCTTTTATTCATCTTCAAAGTCGTTCTTTGTTTCTGTGTGTGTTTGTGGTTGACTGTCGTCCTTAAATGCTACTTTTTCCTGTTCGATTTTTATATCTACTTATAACGGTGACTAGTTTGTCTGAGAATATAGCCTGACGGTGGTTTCTTTATTTACACTGTTGTCCCGTTTCGTTGGGATGACAATATTATGGTGAACGTGCGGTTTGGTGCATTCTACAACCTGGTTTTAGCCCTATATATGCGACCTTTTTTTTGCCACTAACCCTTCCAAAGCGGCACCTCTATTGTCAACCCTTTGTGTTCTTGGTATAGCATACTTTGCTTCTATTTCTCGATGTGATTGTTGTTTGTTTTGAATGGCTCACATTTGTTATGACTTTTCCAATATACAATGGGGAAATCTCAGAAAGTATTTTCTTGTTTTAACACAGTGTTTTTATGGTCAATTGATTTAAAACATAAATCTTTGTTCAAGGAAAACACCTCCTTAATGCTTATCAATATTACATGTAGTTGACATGAAGTGATGAGACATGCTGCCATTGCGTGCAGATGATTCGTTATCTTCATTATCGGTATTATCTTCAGACAGACACCAAACGAGATTCATGCACGAAACCACGTTGATCGATTTACATTTTAATAGGTTAAGCTGTCTGAAAAACTAACATTATCATCGGACAATAGTATGTATCGCCTTTCTACGGGGAAACAAATAGTTTATGCCAGAGTTGTTCGTCTGTGCATCTGTCTTAATGCAGTTTTTTCAATTGATCTCTCAGAAAGAAAAAAAATGGGGATAGAATATGTTCCATCTAGTAGTTTGTTAAGTGTGCAACCTACATTTTATTCATGCTTGTTCTACTTCCTTGCAGATTTTTTGTAAAGCATTATACCTACGTAAAGCATTCTTCAAGGACCCCTGGCAGGTAATGAACATTATGATTCATTCATTTCCTTGAAAGATAGTTAATGTTAAGTGTATGAGATCCTCCATAGATTGCTTTAAAAGTATCAGTGCATGGCTTGGTATAAATAAAGGAGGCTATTGTTTCTGCAGAGCCGAACTATACCTGTATAATACCGGTTTTTATGACGTTTGTCTTTAAAAATGAATATATTTCTTGATTTGCATTGAATTACCATGAGTAATACGTCTAATAAACAAACTCGTACTGGTGCACTCGTACTGGTGCACTCGTTTGTTTATGCGGACGTACTTCCACTCGGGATAGAAATCCCGTATGGAAAAACTCATGGTAATTAAATTATATATTAAATAAATAGTAACTCTTCTTCAAATTTTCGAACACTTGTTCTTTTTCGAAAATTTGAAGAAGAGTTACTATTTATTTAACATTGAATTAACTTTCCTTTTGAAAGACTATACAGATATGAATTAAATTATATATTACATTTTTCTAAAATAAAAGTTAAATACCTTATTTGAGATATAGTTTCCATAGGTATTTGACAGGTTTGCTTACTGTTTTATTCCACAGGTATTTGACTTGTTTGTCGTATTATGCAGTCTCGGATTAGAGATCGCCTTCTTTTTGCTCCACGACAAGATGCTCTCGTTCCACCCTGCCACTGAGGCTGTCACGTATATCATCATATTCCGACTGTGGCGATTGCCTAGAGCCTGTAACAGTAAGTGTTGTCACGTATAGCATCATAATCCGACTGTGGCGATTGCCTAGAGCGCCTGTAACAGTAAGTGTTGTTACGTATATCACCATATCCCGGTTGAGGCGATTGCCTAGAGCCTATAAGTTAACAGTAAGTGTTGTCACGTATAACGTCATATTCTGACTGTGGCGATTGTCTAGAGTATATAACAGTAAGTGTTGTCACGTATATAGTCATATTCCGACTGTGGCGATTGTCTTGAGCCTGTAACAGTAAGTGTTGTCACGTATATCATCATATTCCGACTGTGGCGATTGCCTAGAGCCTGATACAGTAAATGTTGTCACGTATATCATCATATTCCGACTGAGGCGATTGCCTATAGCCTGTAAAAGTAAGTGTTGTCACGTATACCATCATATTCCGACTGTGGCGATCGCTTAGAGTCTGTAACAGTAAGTGTTGTCACAAATACCATCATATTCCGACTGTGGCGACTGCAGAGGCAGTAACCGTAAGTGTTGTCACGTATATCACCATATTCCGACTGTGGCGATTGCCTAGAGCGCCTGTAACAGTAAGTGTTGTCACGTATATCACCATATTCCGACTATGGCGATTGCCTAGAGTGCCTGTAACAGTAAGTGTTGTCACGTCGACTGTGGCGATCGCCTAGAGCCTGTAACAGTAAGTGTTGTCATTTATATCCCATATTCCGACTGTGGCGATCGCCTAGAGGCTGTAACAGTAGGTGTTGTCAAGTATATCATCATACTCCGACTGTAGCAATTGCCTAGAGGCTGTAACAGTAGGGGTTGTCACGTATATACTCATATTCCGACTGTGGCGATTGCCTAGAGCAAGTAACAGTAAGTGTTGTCATAGATATCATCATATTCCGACTGCGGCGATTGCCGAGAGCCTGTAACAGTAAATGTTGTCATATATATCATCATATTCCTACTGTGGTGATTGGCTAGAGCCTGTAACAGTAAATGTTGTCACGTATATCATCATATTCCGACTGTGGCGATTGCCGAGAGCCTGTAACAGTAAGTGTTACCATATATACCATCCTATTCCGACTGTGGCGATTGCCTATAGCCTGTAAGAGTAAGTGTTGTCGCGTTTATCACCATATTCCGACTGTGGCGACTGCCTAGAGCCTGTAACAGTAAGCATTGTCACGTATATCATCATATTCCGACTGTGGCGATTGCCTAGAGCCTGTAACAGTAAGTGTCTTTACGTATATCACCATAGCCCGGCTGTGGCGATTGCCTAGAGTCTGTAACAGTAAGCTGTAACAGTAAGTGTTGTCGCGTATTTCACCATATTCCGGCCGTGGCGATTGCCTAGAGCCTGTTACAGTAAGTGTTGTGGCGTATATCATCATATTCCGACTGTGGCGACAGTAAATGATGTCACGTATATCATCATATTCCGACCGTGGCGATTGCCTAGAGCCTGTAACAGTGTTGTCATATATATCATCATATTCCGACTGTGGGGATTGCCGAGAGCCTGTAACAGTAAGTGTTGCCATATATACCATCATATTCCGACTGTGGCGATTGCCAAGAGCCTTTAACGGTAAGTGTTGTCGCGTATATCACCATATTCCGACTTTGGCGACTGCCTAGAGCCTGTAACAGTAAGCATTGTCACGTATATCTTCATATTCCGACTGTGGCGATTGCTTAGAGCCTGTAACAGTAAGTATTGTCACGTATATCAACATATTCCGAGTGTGGCGATTGCCTAGAGCCTGTAACAGTAATTAGTGTTGTCACGTATATCACCATATGCCGACTGTGGCGATTACCTAGAGCCAGTAACAGTAAGTATTGTCACGTATATCACCATATGCCGACTCACAGTGGCGACTGCAGAGGCAGTAACCGTAAGTGTTGTCACGTATACCACCATATTCCGACTGCGGAGATTGCCTAGAGCCTGAAACAGTAAGTGATGACTATGTATGGATGGTATTTCCTAATTCTTAATATTCTTTAGGGCAGTGTATGTCGTTTGATAAAACCTGTTTAGACAGACTTGTTGCTATAGAAGTTAAATTGCAAACATGAAAGTGATATATAACCTATTTGGATAGATACCGTTTCAACAGATTGAATAAAGCCTGTAAGGATGAAACTATACTTAATTATGTTTGAAAGGAAAAAGCTGTGAAACACGTTAAAATTGCAAACTTTCATTCTGTTATGTATATTTACTGAAGTGCAGAATTCCGCAATTTTTACGAAGTAAGAAAACGTAATGTAATGTTTCATTTGACCTTGTAATAAGCATCCTCCGTCCTTAATCACCTATATTTGCTAACTTCAGTCCGTAAGAAAGAGTACCGTAGTAAGCTAGAAGACGAGATCCGCTATTTGACACAAACCAAGATGGAGATGGAGCTGAAGTGGCGCCACCTGGAGGAAAAATACCAACAACAAGCAGTCGAAATAGACACACTTAAGGCCAGGCTAGGTACATCTGCCGCGTACATCGCCAACGAGACAGGTGTGCACTCCTTCTTTATATCACCCAAGTTTTCTGAACGCCAAAATATGGATCAGTTTTAGGTACCAGAGAAAGCAAAAGCTGTAGGAGAACAGCGCAGTTCGTCTAATCGCTTTGTCAGTGGACAAATGAATAAACTTTACATATACCATCAGAAAAAGAGGCATCTCTTTTCTTATAAGCCGACCATCTTTAGAGATGAATGAATAGCAGAGGTATGCTCTGTGATATATCAATATGAACAAATAAAGGGATATTTTAAGATAATAAATAAGCGGTGTGCGGGTGCTAATGAGGAGGGTCAGGGTGATGAAAAAATAAATAAAAAAAATTGTGAAATATAGGCACAAGGTATTGTTGGAGGAAGAATGGGTAAAAATATGTGGAGTGGGTGTATGCATGGTGTATGGTGTACTCGTAAATAAAATATACTACACATAAAATCACAAAACAAAACAAAAACAAATTGAATCTAGGCTGTGTTAAGTTATTATTCATTTGATCCTAATTTACAGTCTAGATAATGCTATAAGGAATCCCTTGCCAACATTTGGTTGAGCTAGGACAAATAAATACGTACAATAGCTTACAGGCAAACCTTGAACTGCCTTTATTGCTGATGTTATTAGCCTCTATAGAAGCCAAGAATTCTAATTTTTAGAAGACAAAATTACTTACGCTTATGTACAAGCCTCTTTATAATACTCTTAGGAATCCCATGTCCAAAATTGGTTGAGCTCAGTGAAGACATGTAAAAAATATAGACCTGTAAACAAAGCTTACACGCATAACTAGAGGTGAAGTGGCACGCCGACGTGATTACATATGCTTTTTTAGTCGAGCTAAATATGCACCATATTCGAGCTAAAAATGCACAAAATGCCGCTCTAGGTATAACAGTGGAACGCTGTGGTCTAGTGGTAGAGCGTTGGACACATGATCCAAAAGTCGTGGGTTCATTTCCCGCCATAACCATATGGGTTGCGTACCAAGACACTTTATCTGCATTTGCTTGTACTGGTTCTACCCAGGAAGACATCGAGAGTGATTAAAATAAGCGAGCTTTCCTTGCAATCGATGTGAAATAAATAAGTTTAAACTAACTGGCATCAATCTGGCACTGGCTGACTTTTCAGTAGAACATCAGTTCTTAGTTCTTTGTTAACAAGTTGTATTATACACGTTTGATTGTTTGAGTTGACACTGTGATAATGTATTTATGTTTTCCTTTCATGAACCGCATAACACAGTAGTATAGTTGTTTATGATTTCAACCTGGTTTTACTTCAGATAACATATCAAATGGCAAAGTGCATGCGCCTCAAAAACGAGCATTTAGTGGAGTTATAAACCAAGTACTTAACAAAGACTATGGAGACTCCGTAGACAATAAAGACACCGTTGACGGTGTCTTAACAAAAATAAAAACACAAACTGGTGATTCAAAAATAATACCAAATGGTTTACCAAAAAACCAGCATTCTGAGCTTGAAAGAAACGACTCGGACGTAAACAGTAAAGCAAATGATTCAGGAATTGAAGTGCGGGAAGATTCATTCAGGAGTAAGAAAGCGTCTTTGGCTTACAGGAAAGCCTATGCATCGAACGATGATGAAGTGTTTGAAGATAGTGATGGGTCAGAAACACCTATTCAAAGAAGAGCAGTCATTCAAGAGGTCGAAGTACAGATAGAGGAGATTTCTAGACAGAAACAACTTCCTTCAATAACAAAAAGCGTTGATGCAGATGAAAACAATGTCGTTCTAAGACGTAAGTAGTGATAATAATAATTATAATAATAATAAAGTCTTTATTTAATGATGGTAACTCAATCAATTTACAACAATTGTTCTCCCTTGAGGTCATCAAATGAAGAAACATGTAACACACACACATGGTTATATACATACAATATTATACAATTCTGAATAGCTTCCTGTTGAAAAAATCAAACCTCCCTATATATAAATCTTTATATACGCATACGTTATTTTAAAGTATTACTCAAATACAAGCAAATTAAAATTTATGAATGTATAAACTTTTACAGAAAAAGGTATATCAAAAAATATTTCATTTCCTTACAAATGTAGAATGTCTTACAAAATTACTCCTTGCTTGAGTATTTTTAATGTATATATAAAAGAAAGTCCTCAAAACGAACACGTTGCCGGTAACGTGGTTGTTTCTTTTGTATTTGACATACAAAGTAACTGTCACTTTAAGCTGTTTTAATTGTCACTGGAATTTCGAAAGGTTTATTCAAATGTAGTAATTAAAATGATGCGACTGACGATGACGACAGTCAAACAATGAGAGGACCCCTCTGACACAATCTTGTTTTGAATTCATTCGAATCTATTTTTGTTGCAAGTACCATTTGTATTATATTTATTATTAACATTTTTGAACATAAACCAAGAGAACTTGAAAACAGTTCTACAACAGACGATCGAAAATACATCACTGTTTTACGTCATATGCTAGCCATTCAAGGGTTTACGCAGTTCTGTTGGCTTGTTATCAGGATCTGTTTGTGTTTACAAGAGGCTGTACGAAATAATTGAAACATGGACAAGCACAGGACAAGCACACGGCACGTCACTCTAAGACATAATCAGTCTGGACCGCGTTTCATATTTGATTACCAAGACAGGCGGTCACATTATGTTGTATTGTCTAACTAAATTCTATGGAACGGTAATGTTTGATGTTTGTCTTCAATCTTGACATGCCGTGGCCTTAATGGTGTATTCTCCTGTTGCTCTGGTTTCTGCCAAAGCAGTGAATACTTGCTTTGCGGCTTTCTATCCTGTTTTTTTTTATTCATATATACATGATCATCTTTGTGTTATACGTATATTTAATTCTGCTTAGTTTGTTAGAGGGTATAGCTGGCGAGGATGTCTTTATTTACACTGTTCCATTTTATTGGGATGGCACTTGAGTAAGAGTGAAGTTTGGTGCACCATTGAACCTTTGTTTGAACTACTTTTTGCCACTGACCGTTTCATGGCGGTACCCTTATTGTCAACCCGTTTATGTTGGTGGTATGGCACTCTTTGATTTTTACTTGTCAGTGTTGTTTGTTTCGTGTGCGTGTTTTTGGTTGACTGTGTTCTGTGAATGCTTAATTTCCTGTTCGATTTTTATACCTCCTTTTATTAGGTAAATCTAGTGGTCCTTCTGCGAAATACTTCGTGAATGCAGCATACGATACCACGGGAGAGGAGACGGCTGACGAGGCAGATATATCTCTGACGTATAAAAGTGCCGTAAGTATCCGTCTGCTCAACTAACAAATAGCCGACTAATTCGAGCCTTCTCTTGTACAAAGCTATATAAAGTGTCGAAATCGTTAAAATGGCTTTAGAGACGTCAGTGAAGGTGTACAAAGTTATATATAATGTCAAAATCTTAAGAGGCGTCAGTGAAGGTGTACAAAGTTATATATAATGTCAAAATCGTTAAAATGGCTTTAGAGGCGTCAGAGAAGGTGTACAAAGTTATATATAATGTCAAAATCGTTAAAATGGCTTTAGAGGTGTCAGAGAAGCTGTACAAAGTTATATATAATGTTATATATAATGTCAAAATCGTTGGCGTCAGAGAAGCTGCACAAAGTTATATATAATGTCAAAATCGTTAAAATGGCTTTAGAGGCGTCAGAGAAGCTGTACAAAGTTATATATAATGTCAAAATTGTTAAGATGGCTTTAGAGGCGTCAGTGAAGGTGTACAGTTATATATAATGTCAAAATCGTTAAAATGGCTTTAGAGGCGTCAGAGAAGGTGTACAAAGTTATATATAATGTCAAAATCGTTAAAATGGCTTTAGAGGTGTCAGAGAAGCTGTACAAAGTTATATATAATGTTATATATAATGTCAAAATCGTTGGCGTCAGAGAAGCTGCACAAAGTTATATATAATGTCAAAATCGTTAAAATGGCTTTAGAGGCGTCAGAGAAGCTGTACAAAGTTATATATAATGTCAAAATTGTTAAAATGGCTTTAGAGGCGTCAGTGAAGGTGTACAAAGTTATATATAATGTCAAAATCGTTAAAATTACTTTAGAGGCGTCAGAGAAGGTGTACAAAGTTATATATAATGTCAAAATCTTAAGAGGCGTCAGTGAAGATGTACAAAGTTATATATAATGTCAAAATCGTTAAAATGGCTTTAGAGGCGTCAGTGAAGGTGTACAAAGTTATATATAATGTCAAAATCGTTAAAATGGCTTTAGAGGCGTCAGAGAAGGTGTACAAAGTTATATATAATGTCAAAATCGTTAAAATGGCTTTAGAGACGTCAGAGAAGGTGTACAAAGTTATATATCATGTCAAAATCGTTAAAATGGCTTTAGAGGCGTCAGATAAGCTGTACAAAGTTATATATAATGTTATATATAATGTCAAAATCGTTAAAATGGCTTTAGAGGCGTCAGAGAAGCTGTACAAAGTTATATATAATGTCAAAATCGTTAAAATGGCTTTAGAGGCGTCAGAGACGGTGTACAAAGTTATATATAATGTCAAAATCGTTAAAATGCCTTTAGAGGCGTCAGAGAAGGTGTACAAAGTTATATATAATGTCAAAATCGTTAAAATGGCTTTAGAGGCGTCAGAGAAGGTAGTTATATATAACGTCAAAATCGTTAAAATGGCTTTAGAGGCGTCAGAGACGGTGTACAAAGTTATATATAATGTCAAAATCGTTAAAATGACTTTAGAGGCGTCAGAGAAGGTATACAAAGTTATATATAATGTCAAAATCGTTAAAATGGCTTTAGAGGCGTCAGAGAAGGTGTACGAAGTTATATATATTGTCAAAATCGTTAAAATGGCTTTAAAGGCGTCAGAGAAGGTGTACAAAGTTATATATAATGTCAAAATCGTTAAAATGGCTTTAGAGGCGTCAGAGAAGGTGTACGAAGTTATATATATTGTCAAAATCGTTAAAATGGCTTTAGAGGCGTCATAGAAGGTGTACAAAGTTATATATAATGTCAAAATCGTTAAAATGGCTTTAGAGGCGTCAGAGAAGGTGTACGAAGTTATATATATTGTCAAAATCGTTAAAATGGCTTTAGAGGTGTCAGAGAAGGTGTACAAAGTTATATATAATGTCAAAATCGTTAAAATGGCTTTAGAGGCGTCAGAGAAGGTGTACAAAGCAATATACAATGTAAAAATTGATGATAAGGCGTTGAACACGTCATATAATGTGTACAAAGCTATATACAATGTAAAAATTGATGATAAGGCGTTGAACACGTCATAGAATGTGTACAAAGCTATATACAATGTAAAAAATTGATGATAAGGCTTTGAAAACGTCATAGAATGTGTACAAAGCTATATACAATGTAAAAATTGATGATAAAGCGTTGAACACGTCATAGAAGGTGTACAAAGCTATATACAATGTAAAAATTGATGATAAAGCGTTGAACACGTCATAGAATGTGTACAAAGCTATATACAATGTCAGAAGCGTTAAAAAGGCTTTACGTCAGAGAAGGCTCTTATTAACAGCCAACATAAATAGCATAACATAATAAGCAATTGTAGTAATGTTATAAGAATTGAATTGAAGTTCTATGGCGCACCACCACAAAAAGGTTATATGGCACCAACAGGAATGAACGTTCCAGGCCCACTCTCCATTTACATCTAGATAAAAAAAAATATATTCAGAATGTTCCTAGAACCTTCTCACACGCAGAACTGCAGAGTTGCTGCGAATTCTATTGTAAATACTCGGCCACCATTCAAGTAGCCCCTGAAACAATACAGGGATCATGATAAAGACCTTGAATGAACATGACAAATGAACAGGAAATCGAGGGATTTTACCCCTCTGCCTGGAGCAACTTGTTAAGGTTAGATTCGTTCGCAATCTCATTAAAATCAGATCCAAAATATTCGCTCCACTACTTTCCGCGGCTAAATATCTCTCAAATTGTTTCTGCATATTTTTATTAAATTTATATAATGGTTTCCCTCATTATCTTTGTATGGGATTTCTCATGTGGCAATTCTTTTTCCAGGAGACAATCCATTTTCTCGTTTAAATAGTATGCCTGGATGACTTTGCATTTCTCGTTTCAGAATGAAATCTGAATGATTTTGATTCTCACTTCAGGATATTATTCAACTAATGTTGTACTTTTGTTTTCTTGTTTTAGGATGGTATTCCAATGACAGATTTATAAAACACAGACTTCTCAGAACCAGGGAGGTCTAGTGCATTACAGAGGTGTACAAGGGTTCACAATATAGATTGAAACCAAGATATCTATATTGGTTTGTCAAAAAGAATGTAACTCTTGTTAGACGCATGTTACTACACATGTGACATGCATAACCAAAATGCATTAATATACATTAGTGATTCTTATTTAAAGGAGATGTGAAGGAGTCGACCGGTAAGATGTGTTAATGAGACGACCAGTAGGAGGTGTTAATGAGATGACCAGTACACTTAGTAAAATTAAAGCATATTAAATGAGCCACAATTGAGACATTAGATAAACATTTCATTATAGGGACACCCGGCAATCTTGGGTGAATACAAAGCAAATGAAATTAGTAAAACTGATTTATTTATTCCATGTCAGTTTTAGTTAGGTAATGCTTGTTAATATCGGGGATATCAAAAAGGAATTTATAGGTTTCGTTGTTACTTGATCATAGTTTTAAGTCGATGTTAAATAAAACGTATCTTGTATAGGTTTTAATAAATAATTGGTACCTTATAGGCTACTATTAATACACCAAAATAATTGATTTTTAATTCGTTTATACAAAATTTAAAATGATTTGAAAATACTGAAATTGTTACCTGTAAATTTCACATTGCACAGTGCAGTTATTTTAAGAAATATTGCTCGACTTTAAACACACAGATCATAAAGTGTTGTATGCATACACAAAGCTTGCAGCAAATTTATTTTACTTCCCAGTTATGGCATTATCCTTAATTAAACATGTCGAGCAAAAATTGAGCAACGGATCTTTCACATGTAAATCCATGGATTTTTAAGACAACAGGCAAAAGTGATAATATATTTTACTTAAACAGCTTTTATAAAATATCTTATTTTAAAAAATAAAGACAAATTAGTATCATCCCATTTTGATATTCAACATAAATCTGTTGAATGCATTTTCACCAACATCAATGCATATTTGAGAGAGGAGTCCACGGAAACGTTAAGGTGCCTTGAGATAATTTGGCAAATTTCTCTGGTTTTTTTTGATAGACTTTTCCTATCTGCTTATTTTTAAGGTCTGCGAGAAAAACAAGACTAACGTCATATATTTTTTTTAAATATATCAAGATACCACCGTATCTCTAGCAAAAAAGTGCTAATTTCATTCAAAGTATTTATCTTGTCACAATTTGAGTATTTCATTTATTTCTTCTGTGCTTTTGTTGACATTGGAATACATTTACATGTGTGTGTATTTTTTAATTTTATTTAGAAGGTGCTTTTGCAGCATTTTCAAGTTAACGAAAAAACATATTTTTTTTTACAAATATCTTGCAACTGAAATGCATGAACCTCAAAAGACAGATACCCTTATATCTCATTTAGTATATTATCATGATTACGAGAGATCCATATTGTGACATGGACGTGTTTGTCTATTTATCGGTGTTTTCGAGACCTTCACAGAGATAGCAAGGTTATTTTAGATTAAAAAAACCAACACAACACTATCATATAAATATTAGTTTTATGGCAAGATTTATTTGTTTGTTTTACGATTCATGAATTTATTATTTATGATTATTGACAAAAATAGCGCAGTGCTATAAAAGCAATAAAGATTAACGCTAAACCATTTTACTTATCAGCTAAGTTGTCATATTTTTTAAAAATAAAACACTAAAATAAAACTTGCATGTTCATATTTATTTATATCACAGAAATGGAAGTTTTTTAACGTAAGAGCATATATAGAACATACTTGCAGTTGGTGCTCTTTTTTCATATAAAGTTTATTTGTGGAGTGAATCAAGAAGCTCTACCCCCTGCATTGTTTCAGGTGCCATCTCACTCATATCAATACAGCAGTGGCAGAAAACCTATAACGTGGCTCCAGCGTAAATGGAGTGTCTACAATAGAATTTGCAGCAACTCTGCAGTTCAGGGTAAGAAGGTTCTAGGCCCGTGCTCCATATTTTATCTCGGTGAGGATGAGCCTGGCATGTTCATTCCTGTTAGGCGACATATAACCTTTCATGTGTTGGTGCGGCTTAAAACCCCCAATTCAATTCAATTCTACCGAGTAGTTCAGCATTTTCTGCCGAACCAAATATAATTGATAAGAAAAGGCTTAACATACGAAGTATTGTTTTTTAGCATGCAGGTTTACATGTGTTCGCTTGTATTTGAATTGAGGCAGACGTGCCTAATTGTATTTGAATTGAGGCAGACGTGCCTAATTGTATTTGAATTGAGGCAGACTTGCCTAATTGTATTTGAATTGAGGCAGACGTGCCTAATTGTATTTGAATTGAGGCAGACGTGCCTAATTG
Organism: Cyrtodaria siliqua; assembly: GCA_037043455.1. Taxonomy (NCBI): domain Eukaryota; kingdom Metazoa; phylum Mollusca; class Bivalvia; order Adapedonta; family Hiatellidae; genus Cyrtodaria; species Cyrtodaria siliqua. The sequence continues at coordinate 12,103 of JAWPHD010002420.1, read as the reverse complement.
TATTTGAATTGAGGAGACTTGACTAATTTCAGACCAATAAAACAAATACAGACTACCATTTCTTAGGCCATTCCTCTTTTTAGGCCAAACAGTTTTCATTTGCTTGATATTAGTCCGGTAACAATATAATGTTTTCTATACAAGGCATGTGCTCATGAGATTGTTATTCCGAATATTCCGTATCCGTTTATTTATATATACGTTTGATTAATCATGAAAAGTGCTTTAAACAATAATAAGAACTGAACTGTTAATATGTCCAATTGTGTTTTTAATTGTAAAGCCATACTTGCCATTTTTTGTGTATTTGTGTTTCAGATATTTCAAAGACATTTTAGACTTGAAAAAGTCTTTCGTATATATAAATATATCTACTGGTAGACATGGAAGTAATGTATTGAAATTGAACCTGTTCCCCTTAAACTATGCTTGAGTATATATACAGCAAAGATGAGTGCATACAGTGCCAATGTGCTTATGTACACACAGTCAGACATTTTTTGCAGATCACATTTACACATAGCCTGGGTTGTCAATATTTGATAATTTCCAATAATATGACATTTTTTTACTGTGTTTAGTTTCCTTCTTTTTTATGTTAACCAATATCAACATACTAGAACAACGTTTACACGAGCTACCTCATTCTCAAAACTAATCCATGTGTATACACGAGCTACTTATTACTCCATGTCATGTGTATACACAAGCTGCTTCTTACTCCAATCCATGTGTATACACGAACTACTTATTACTCCAATCGATTCGTATACACGAGCTACTTCTTACTCCAATCCATGTGTATACACGAACTACTTATTACTCCAATCGATTCGTATACACGAGCTACTTCTTACTCCAATCCATGTGTATACACAAGCTGCTTCTTACTCCAATCCATGTGTATACACAAGCTACTTCTTACTCCAATCCATGTGTATACATGAGCTACTCCTTACTCAAATCCATGTGTATACACCAGCTACTTCTTACTCCAATCCATGTGTATACACGAGCTACTTCTTACTCCAATCAATGTGTATACACAAGCTACTCCTCACTCCATTCCATGTGTATACACGAGCTACTTTTTACTCCAATCCATGTGTATACACGAGCTAACTCCATTTGTATAAACAAGCTAATTCTTACTCCAATCCATGTGTATACACGAGCTACTTCTTACTCCAATACATGTGTATACACGAGCTACTTCTCACTCCAATCAATGTGTATACACGAGCTACTTCTCACTCCATTCCATGTGTAAACACGAGCTTCTTCTCACTCCATTCCATGTGTATACACGAGTTATTTCAGGCTCCAATCTAATATGTGTATACACAAGCTACTTCTTACTCCAATCAATGTGTATACACGAGCTACTTCTTACTACAATACATGTGTATACACGAGCTACTTCTCACTCCATTCCATGTGTATACACGAGTTATTTCAGGCTCCAATCTAATATGTGTATACACAAGCTACTTCTTACTCCAATCCATGTGTATACACGAGCTACTTCTTACTACAATACATGTGTATACACGAGCTACTTCTCACTCCATTCCATGTGTATACACGAGTTATTTCAGGCTCCAATCTAATATGTGTATACACAAGCTACTTCTTACTCCAATCCATGTGTATACACGAGCTACTTCTTACTACAATACATTTGTAAACACAAGCTACTTCTCACTCCATTCCATCTGTATACACAAGCTACTTCTCACTCCATTCCATGTGTATACACGAGCTACTTCTCACTCCATTCCATGTGTATACACGAGCTTCTTCTTACTCCATGGCATGTGTATACACGTTATTTCAGGCTCCAATCTAATATGTGTATACACAAGCTACTTCTTAATCCAATACAATGCATATTTGTGTATCCACGAGCTACTTCATACTCACATATATGTATACATGTGTATACACAAGCTACTACTACTCAAAACTAATACATATGTGAATACACAAGCTACTTTTTACTCCAATCCATATGTTAACACGAGCTATTTCATACTCCAAAACAATACATATGTGTTTACACGAGCTACTTCATATTCCAAACTACCGGTAATACATATATGTATACACAAGCTACTTCAATCTATACATTTGATTTACATTTGATGTAAACAAACTTAATGTTGAATAGACTGAATGAAGGCATATTTATGCCTCTTTGTTCATGTTGTGGAGCTGTGATTTTGATAGCTTAGTAAAGCGAGGCTCAGTTAAAAGTTTAAAATTAACAATATAACAATTTATCACATAACTTACGATGTGGAAGTGGAATAACACAATTCTATATGTTCAATATACAACTTGTTATATCACTATGCAAATAAGCCTAGTATGTGCTGTCAAAAAAAATTGATAATGACTATGATCCAATTCCCATGGTTTATGTCGGTTTCGCGTGTTAAAGTGACAGGCAAAATGCGATAAAAGTCGATATGTGAGTTATGTGATAATTGAATTGAATGTTGTTTAACAGCTCATCAACACAGTACAGGTTAAATAGAATCTAACATTCGTTCTCATTCATTATTGAATTTATTACACTCGTTAGCAAAAATGATATAATGAATGAGTACTCATGTAAGATCCTCTATTATTTTTAATGCTATAAATGTATTTTGATATACCGTTAGTCAATGAAAAACGTATATCAAACATTTTCTTTTAACTGATTTAAATAGATTACACTTTACCATTAATTAAATCGATAATAAATATGCAGCTGGTCTGCTTAATTTTAATAACTACAAAGGTTTTTGCTTTATATTTTAATTTGTAAAGGAAGGATTTCCTTATAGTCGAACACAGCAGTTAAATAATCTATTCATTACATTTTAAATCAGTTTATGCATGATTTTAACGGAATTATTCGCTTTATTGAACACTTTCGGCACATGACGTCGACATCAGCAACACTTCTTTGATGTCCTAGTTATTTTTGTGTTCGGAGTTAGTTATTAATATTTAGCGATTATGAATGTTCTTTCACTGAGAAATCCAAATCTTTCACCGATAAAAATGTAATAAATTCTTTTAATTTAAAGGGACCAATCTTTACACAATCTTGCATCAAAACAAGTGCTAAACAATATAATATCTGATAACTGTTTTCTTTTGGTTTTAAGAATCCTCCTATCCATTATATTTTAGTGTTTATTAGTGTTTGATAAAACAAGAAGCTATTGTTTGGGGTGCTTGTTTCAGCCAAAGTTTTTTTGGACTTTTAAGACAAAATTCATCTAGGACCTAAAAAAAAATGTATATCAGCGAAACGAACATATTTAGTGGTAAATAAAAATACCTTACTTTTCAAAATTGGTTGAGAAATAAAATGTTCACATGCAAAAATTGTTTTTGATAGGGCATTTTCAATGCAAAATTCTGTTGCATGAAAAATGTTGATTTTTTGTTGTTTTTTTAGAAATGTTATCCAAATATGTTTTTAATGTGTTGGATAAATGTAAATTAAGACACTCTGAACGTTTTATAGAAACATATTAGTGCTAACTGAAGTTATTTGAGATTCAAAATGTTCTGCTGCCCATGGCCAGCAACAAGGAATTTACAAGGGGAAAAGCCCCACCAAAAAAGCATTTTGGCCATAAAATATTTATTTCTCAAACGATTTTGAAAAGCAAGATATTTTTATTTACCACTAAAAATTCCAGTTCTAATGATATATAACTTATGTACGTATTGATAAAATTGCTCATGTTCATGCCGAAAAACCTCAAACAAGCGCCCCGAACAATAGTTTGGTTAAAACATGAAACACTCAAAACAGTATTAAATCATTTTAGAATTATTTTATCATTAGAATTTTGTTTCTGGATTTCAAGAATGCTTCATTCATATTTTCTTTGGTGGTTTCTATCATGACATCACTTTCTGGTATTATGACATCACATCCTGGTATTATGACATCACGTCATGCAATTATGATGCAACACCCCCAAGCAGGAACCATTTGTGGAGATATAGGAGACGATGTACCATTTTTTGTTTCATGGGTGGTATAGCAAGTTACAATTTTCACATTCGAACGAGATGGTACATGTAACATCGTTGTTGACTGAAGAGATATTGTAGAGTTACCTAACCCTGAATTATATTAAAAGTTTTATTTTAAAGATGTTCATATTATGAACAGACTTGGGTTGCTGGTTTATAGAGTGAAATGAAATCGGAATATTTTCGATTAAATGCAGATTTGTAAATTATTTTACAACTCTTTGTTAAATATGGCAGAAGTGCCAGATATAATGGCCTTAAATTTAATTGATGTTTCACAAATTTTATTTTTACAAAATTGAAATCCAATCAACATGTCATATTCTGCTATTGCCTTTAATATGTTGTGCAATTTGCTGTTGGATAAATAAACTACTTATTGCGTATTGTATATTTTTATCTTTTATTTTTTCTTGCTACCAGCTCATACCTATAAATGTGTCTGAGGACACGAATGCCCCCGCTGTAAGCCATCAGCTGAAAGTCAATGGACCAGAACAGCGTGACGATATCGGCAACTAAATGAACCAGAACAGCGTGAAGATTTGCGCAATATGACTTCATAACGATACTTCCTACTAAGTTTTGCAAAAAAACTGTTGAGAAGTTTGGGAGCTGTTGACAAGTTCAGGAGCTGTTGAAAATTCAGGAGCTGTTGAGAAGTTCAGGAACTGTTGAGAAGTTCAGGAGATGTTGCGAAATTCAGGAGGAGGAATCTGGACAAGAAGTGTGCCTGCCGTATGTACCAAAGTATGATATACATACAAGGCCAAAATTGAGCCGAAAATAAAATGAATAGTTCCTCCCAAGTAGCATCACATCTGTTAAGATCTCGAGTAAAAGTAGACCAAACTAGAAATATAATTTCAAAACAAAACACTAAACGCAGACATAAACGCAAAAGTTCTGCGTGATCACGTGTGTGACCTTGACCTTGACCTTGTGGTCAAAGGTGATCACATATGACAGAATGTTAGGGTATTGCCTTATTAATCAACAAATAAAATTTGAAAGAAATACATGTAAGCAATCTGAGAATATTAGCCAAAATGTGTAACTTTAACATTTTACTGAAAGCAGACCTAAACACAAAACAACTTCCAAGTGTGTGACCTTGATCTTGTGGTCGCAGGTGATCGGAAATATGATGGAATGTTTTTTTACGACCTCAGTAATCAACAAATAAAATAAGCAATCTGAGAATATTAACAAAAATATAACTTAACATTTTACCGAAAGCAGACATAAGGTAAATAAAAAGTCCAAGTGTGTGACCTTCACCTTGTAATCGAAGGTGATCGGAAATATTATGGAATATTTTTGTATGACCTTAGTAATCAACAAATAAACTGAAAGTAATTCGTAAAGCATTTTGAGAATATGAACAAAAACAACAGACGGATAGATGAACGGACAGACGAACGGACAAGGCTAAAACAGTTTTGGCGGGGACATACTTATTATAGAGCTGTAGATAAGCTGAGTTTTTGAGTATTTTACTCATACCTTTTTTACTGCGAGTATCTTTACTAATCAATTTACTACAAAAAGTCTGAATTTTAAAAATTATGAGTATTAGATTTGTATGTATTGTCTTGTAGATCAGTTTATTCCATATTTAAATGATGGAAATTGTACTAAGCATGGGTCTTATATTAAGAACAAAGGCCATAAAGTGTTTTGTTTCACTTAACATCAATTTAATCATAATGGTTGTTTCTTTTTAAATGTATTAAATCGATTCACATCCATTTTGGACGCATGAACTATTTTTATAAATAGTATTTTTTACTCTGAGCATGTTCCTTGTTTAAATCTCATCCTGGCATGTTCATTCCTGTTAGGCGTCATATAACATTTCATGTGTTGGTGCGCCTTAAAACTCAAATTCAATTCATTTTAAATCTGATGAGTAAATACTCATTGCTGTCAAAAATTATCTACAGCTCTGTTATTCACTTGCAGTGCATGTACATGTTGTAGTCGAATGCAGTAGATGGACTGACACTTAAAAAGATTATTGCCATAAATACCTAATAATACTATAAACAGATTCTTAACAGACTTATAGCATCTACTGACAGTCCAGTCAAGATATTGTGAGACTTCCTTTAACATATACAAGTTTGTCCTGGAAACAATGTTTTCATACAGAACAGGCAAATACCATACAGGCTCCAGACTGGGATTGGGGACAGAATACGGACTCCCTTGAGGACCTATTCAAGGAAATGAACCAAAACCTGTAGGACGACATGGCTGGCATGTGGTTCAACAAACAAGACAATAATCGCACAGTTGTTCTTAATCCAAGCCTTCTCTGACCCTAAAAGCCTTCTTTTTTGTGTGGCTTTTTAGGCACACAACCAGATGAAATATCAAAATCGTAAAAAGGGCTGGTAAGGTCAGAGAAGGCTCGGATTAAATTGTTCTGACCACCTCATCATGGAGGAAAAGCACTTGACTCCAGAGATGATGGGCCCCAAAGCTTAAATACCATGCTAGATCAACCTTGGATGCAGCAGCATTCACCTTGCATCATCTTAAAAAGTACCACTTCACAAAGACATTCCAGTTCTAAAGGCTCCATACTTTCAGATAAGTGGTTGCTTTTAAATAAAGTTTATCAAGTTTAAACAGTACCAATATAAGACAAAACACATCTGTTTTTTTAAGAAGAATACATTTATTCTTGATATAAACAGATTTATCAAGATGTTGCATAAAACCAATCAACAACATCTTTTTTTTATTAACAATAAAAGCCAAATTACCCTTGATACACCATGAGTCAAAGGTACACAAACATTTCCTGCTACTGTCAGACTTTGTCATCAATGGCAAAAACATTGTTTAACTGCAAAAGCATGCCTACTACGTCAAAGATGGCAAACAGTTGCCGCCAGCGTCTAACATAGAGCGTGAGCTCGAACATTACCTTACCAATGAGTATGAGCTGTACAAATAATAGTAGTTCATACAAAAAAGGTAAATATATCGGCAGAGCCTCCCAATTCTTCGTTTTCTAAGCCTCGCCACCTTATAAACTTGATAGTAAAGGGCACTGACATAATATTCTCTATATCTGTGCCAAGCCATTGCAAACACGAATTAACATTCAAAATTGTCATTTCATATTGTCATCTTCCGTTTTAAAAATGTCTGGGTTTATTATTAAAGAACATCATGTGAGCCTTTTTAAGCAGATTTAATAGATGATATTAAATGAGAGTGATCCAATAAGTGTGTTGCTAATCTAACTTGAGGCCCTCTGAGATGGCATTCAGTGGCTGGCCAACTATTCCACTCATGTCGGTTCAGTTCCCGAGACTAAGATCCAGTGTTTGGTATCGTATCTCTATTTCTCTGTTTGCTTTTTTGAACATTGACATGTTACATGCACTCTAGATTTTCAAGTGGCTTCTTGTGCGGCTATCTTTGACACCAACAAGATAGCACCTGCTATAAAGTTCTATGACCAAGAAATAAGCCTTTAATGTCCCCATAAGTATACATAAGGTGTATAATTGCTATGGCGCCATTCTGCAAGCCAAACCACTGCCATTTTCTTCATTCACTTATTGTCGACATTTATCTAGTCCTTGTATATCCAAGTATCAAAGTCCATATTGGTGATGACAATGATAATCAACATATTGGTGATGACAATGATAATCAACATATTGGTGATGACAATGATAATCAAAATATTGGTGATGACAATGATAATCAACATATTGGTGATGACAATGATAATCAACTTATTGGTGATGACAATGATAATCAACATATTGGTGATGACAATGATAATCAACATATTGGTGATGACAATGATAATCAACTTTCTGTTGGCCAGGAAGTAGTTATATCATTACCTCACTTTCTACGTATTCAAACACCCATAGGCGACATTTATCTGGTATTTTTGATCCAAGTCTCCATGTCCATATTGGTGATGACAATGACAATCAACTTTCTGCCGGCCAGGAAGTAGTTATACCTGTTCCTTCACTTTCCACATATTCATATACCCATCTGCGATTACTTCTGCAGTCTGTGCCACATTTCTCAGAGAGACATTTTGGGCATGGAAAATGACATCCAAGACACTCAATGTCGAGGCAGTCACACAGGTCTTTACCGTTAGAGATGAGTTTGCCTAACTCATCATATAGCTGATTCTTCCTCGTGCTGCAAAATATGGCAACAATTATGTAACAAGTAAAATTTTGACCATCATCAATATAAAAAATACTAGAAGAGTGTTCAATAAAATACACTTGTTTTGCCTGCCATATGCTTATTTCAGCAATGACAATTAAACTATGAAGTTTGAACACAAGGGATGCAATTCTTCATATGAAGAAGAAACAATTTCTCAAATATAAAGTTTGAGAGGACAGGGCATAATTCTGCACTGGAAATTCAAACATTACATTCCATGAACATGTGTCAATATTTTGCCAAGTTGTGAGCTAGGATAGGTTTCAGGTTAAAAGTTTTATTAAAAGGGGAATAACTCTGATGAAATGGAAATCTGAGTTATTGGACATGTCAATGGCATTGAATAATTGCTAAGTATAGGTTATCGTTTCTATTTTGAATTCTATAGAACTTAATGCAAGCGACGCGAAGCAGAGCGCAGCATTAAGTTCCATAAAATTCAAAATATAAACTATAACCGGCATACAGGTTGCCTCGTATGTCACATACAACATTACACTCCGTGTACACTGCCTGATACTCTTAATGTTGCTGATGTAATCAATGACGTTAACAGTATGGTACAGTGACCTTGCGCTTACACATCTCTGTTAAATAAACGTGTTGTGATAAAAAAAAGACGGAGCAAAACAATGTTGTGGAGCTGTAACACGGCATTCACCAAACGAACAAATGCCAAATAATTGTGACATTCAAAGAAAGAAATAAAAAACATCTACCAATTTATTTTACTTGTGTTTGAAATAAATAATAAAGTATTGAAAGGATATCTTAATTTGAAAGGATAAAAATAAAAAATAAAAAGTTTGTAATTTTGTTTGAAATGCTTCGTGATTTAAATAATATTTTTGAAAATTGTTAATTTTGACTTTGTAAATAATGCCCAAAAAACGCAAGATGTTTTATTTATAATCTATTTCTTCACCACACCTGGTTTTAACTCCATATCCTTTGTTTTTATACAAGGTGAAAGAATTATTAAAAGCGGAAAATTTAACGATTTGAAGGTGGTTCTAAAATGAATATGGAAGACGCCATTTTGATAATTCACTATGATGTCATAGTTCAAAATTCCCATAAATGGTATAAGAACATCAATGCAAATGTATGTTAACTCCTTAACTAATCATTACACTTTTGTATTGCTTTGATTCTTTTGCAATAAAGCAGTAAATTATCATATTTATTAATATTTCATGTACGGTAGTATTGCAGTGGAAATGAATATCACGTTCTCAATCCCCTTAACCCCCTACATATATATAATGGATTGTTCTTTCTTTGAATTAAGACCATTCCACTTATGTGACAAAGGGGTATTTTGGGGGAAACGACTGATCAGCCGGACATTGTAAACCCTTATTCGCAGGCTGATCTGGGTTTACGATGGATGCAAAGGGTATTATAGCCCTGCTTAGCGGGTTAAGGGTTAACTGAAGATCATAGTATTCAGTTTCCATTGTGGGAATTCTACATCTTGCAAGAAATGACGGACGGATATTTCCGCCATTTCTAGTCATTTTTAGTCTCACGTGAGATAGATGTTTTCCTCATGTGAGATTATAAGTTTCATAGATGTTTTCCTCATGTGAGATTATAAGTTTCATTTAATAGTCACATGTCATGTAAGATAGAGTTATCTCACAATGAGAAACATATGAGTTTATAAGTTTCATTTAGATGTTTTCCTCATGTGAGATTATAAGTTTCATTTAATAGTCACATGTCATGTAAGATAGAGTTATCTCACAATAAGGATGTTTTCCTCATGTGAGATTATAAGTTTCATTTAATAGTCACATGTCATGTAAGATAGAGTTATCTCACAATGAGGAAAACATCTATGTCACATGTTCTGTCTTACATGTCATGTGACTCTTACAAGAAACATAATAAAGTCACATTGGTGACGTCACCATATTCTAGCATAAAATCAAATAAAGTCACTGAAGTATGCCTGTACTGAGCGTCTCCGTTGCCGAATGGTTAACGTTGCATTGTAAACCTTCGTCTCCCACCGTTGCGGGTTCGAATCCCACTGGGAGCTCGTCTTGTAAGTGAGAAAGTGTCAATTCTTACGGATGGTGGCGAGATGTACAGTACTGGGTCTACCCAGGAAAAGTGGGTGGTCTGCCTCCACAACAAACAATCAACCGTCATATATAACCTTATATGTGTTGAAAATGACGTAAAACATCATACAAACAAACAAAATCTAAGTGCATAAGGGGAGAAAAATTGATTCTTATATTCTTTGGCTAAGAATAAAAACAATATGATACATGGTTTCAACTTACTTTTTTTCTTTATAAATTCTTCTGTTCATCTTCTTCATCTCCCGGGCACTTGTTTCTGGATCAAAATCTTCCATAAACTTTCCAGGGTTTACAAATGCCAGCATACGTAGCTGCTTTGCCTGATTGGCCTGAAAAAAACGACAGATTTAAACAATTTGTTATGGAAGACATTTTAATTGGTTAGACTTATTTTAATTCCAATCCTTTACACCATCAGAAATATATATGAAACAATACACGAAAAAGAAGATCAGAAAGAAAGTGTTCCGAGTTCATTTCATAAATGTTAAATGGATTATATAAAATAGAGGTGTATATATAATATAACAATTGTGAAGGCTCAAAAACTTTCACACATAAAAATACGAAACAAGAGGCCCAAGAGGGCCTGTAGATGCTCTACTGGCTAAAATGGCTTTTATATCAAGAGGGTGGTTGTCATAAAATTCCCATCAGTACTTCTTTTAAAACATTGCAACCCCGCCACCCCCCACCCACAAAATAACAACACCCAGAACAGAAACTTAAAAACTTGACCCATGCTAACAATTTAAACAAGAGGCCATAGTTTCTAATTTGGTATGGTTATTTAGGGACTCGAGGCACAACAATTGTTTAAATAGCCTGTAGAGCTGTAGAGGGGCCCCATTAAGCAGGCAGTCAAAACCCATTTCATATAATTGTTGTGCCTCGAGTTCCTAAATAACCATACTAGGGGTTGTTTTTAGTAAAAAAAGATGTCTCCCTTACAGGAGAAAGGGCCATAAATCTGCCAAAAATCAATCAACCAGAACACAACGAAGGAATGTGCAACTAGGCTTGGTAATGGTCATCCCTACCAAGTTTCATGGAAATCCAGGCTGAGGATCAGGAGAAGTAGTCCAGACAAAGCTTATGTATTAAAACCTTTAAAGGGCCATAACTCCAGCAAAAATCATTCAACCGGAACAAGATAATGATATATGCAACCAAGTTGCGTTGAAAGCCGAATAGCGGTTGAGGAGAACTGGTCTGTATTAAAACGTGTTAATGAGCGAAAACTCCACCAAATATCATTTTTAATCAAATCAAATACTTATTTTTACATACAACTTAGTAGCGGTTTTCAATATATTTTTCTCTCAGAGACCATCAAGAACTGTTCATATGATGTTTAAGATTTAAATTTGTTAATTGATAATACTGAAAAAAGGGTGGCCATTCACCTTTAAATTGCTTCTTGCAACATTATCAAAGGCAATATCCTTTGCTCCCTGTCAAAACTTGATCTTATTTAACCAACCTTCATATAAAATTTGGTGTAAAATAAAAACTGTTAACCAAGGTTATCGTTTATATATATTCATGCTGAAATGTGCTTGTTTATCAATAATCAAGGGCAACAACTCTGGAACACATTGTCAAAATCATCCGAGAACGTGTGCAAGCCTTACTTTATCTTCATCACTTATGTCCATTTTCTCCAGTTTTTCCAACTGTGCCTGTATCTGGGCATTCTCCGACTGTCGTCTGCTCTGAAACACCAGAAAATGTTT